>OX463776.1:1334573-1612730 GCA_949825005.1 Gasteruption jaculator
AGGGTTCCTAGCCCGACCTTACCGATTTCAATAATTTTCTAATGTGTTGTAGTACTCGAAAAAATTAGAGACACGTATTTTTTTTATGTGTCGACATCCACTCTAAAGGGGTGAAGACTATCCCTAAAGTTTTATCCGAAAATCATTGTTTTATTATATCACGGCTTCTAATTAATATTTCTTAATGACACAAAGTGGAAAATATTTGTCATAAGAGGTCGAAGATATTAGGTGTGTTTATGACCCAAAGGGTTGCGACCCTCATTTTAAATTGGAAGAAAACTAGATTTCTTGTTTTTTCTTCATAAAAACCAGGGTATGAACTCAAAGAAATAAAAAAAAAGCATTTCCGTTTGCTCTATCAACTGTGGCACTTTTTATCGATTCGTTTTGACGTGAGCAATCGATGACGGCGATTGGTGCACGCGTTATGTACTCCGATGGTGTCAATAACGGTGAATGTCCGTCTTCTTTATCGTAATACGATGGACGGAATTTCCAGTACATATCGTACAGGATGGCGTAATAATTTTTGTCAAAATCAACATTTAAATTTTCATATGGATAAATTTCCGAATTTAGATATAACGGTACATTTGTTAAATTACAATGATCAAATTCCGTCATGTGTCGTTTCAAATCATTTTTTCTGTTGGTCTGCAAACCGAAGATGACGTATCGCGGTTTCTCCAGTTGCGCGGTAGATTTCACGGCCCAGGTATGCTCTGTTGTCGTCTGTAGAAGGGGATATTCATAGAGATCCCAGGAGCGAAAAGCCATGCTGATTTCACGACCGCTCTCGAGAATTCGCAAGAGAGAGAGTTTGGTGACCTCCTCGAGATAAACGTGTGGCATGCGCCATTGGACTTTTGTCAAGACAATTTTTGCTTGAACATTTGGTGCTAGGGCATTCGCCGTTCCAGTGAACAGAGAGTTAAAGTCTGTACGTGACCTTATCAAAATTAATTCATGATGAGCATTCATTACAATGTGTTGATAGTCTTCGCAAAAACCCAAAAGCATGTGCAGTGGTATGCAATAATTGAAATGAGTGGGTCCATTTACAGCTACAGGTACATATAAATCTCCATAAAGCCATCCTGTTGATCCCATAGACCTCCCACCAGTTCGAGTTAAGCTTACAATGTTTTTCATGGTAGTGGTAATACCGACGTTTCTACAGCGATCTATTTCCACACCATTCAGCTCATAACGTATCTCATCAAAGAGGAAAGCCATGCAATTATTGTCCAAGTGTATTGGATGATCTTCCGGTGCATTCGTCGTTTCCAGTCGACCTTCGATGTAGAGCAAACTCTGATGCGGTAGGGTGTACAAATCTTTCTGTTGTATCGGTATTCTTATCTCATCGTTGTGATTGAGTGCTGTACTGGAGTAGGGATTGTAAGCGTGAAGTTCCAATTTGGTGATGCGATTGTCGAAAATCGGTTTTCTCGAAATGTTCAGTACGCCCACGATGGACATTTTTCTTTCTTCTTCTTATTGTTTGCGATATGCAATTACGAATCCCAAAGATTTGAGAAATTTTGCGTTTTCCACGGTGAGTCTATTTTTTCTGCTGCTGCTGCTGCTGCTGCAAATCTTTACACCGCCTTTTGAAGCGCTATCACCGCTTGAATGATTACGCGCGTCTCGGTTCTCACTATTATATATTAGCATTTTTCCCTCTTACATGAAGTCTAATTGTTACTTCTTCTCCACGCAAGTCTACGAGATGACCGTTCTGATCGACAATGCGTAATGTCAAATTGTCTATGACACGTGCAACAACTGGCAGATAAATGATTTGTGGCGGTGTTTCCGATATTTTATATCCTGGTGGGACTCTCGGTGAAAATTCGTGAATCGTATGTGTAAGATGTTCATTGCTGTACGAGCCAGTAGTTATATTACACTCTATGCGAATCATGTTGACTTTAATGATTTTCACAGGTGTATCGGATTCGTAAAGTTCTTTCGCCTTGAGTACGCGATTGGTGGAAAACCCCAAAAGCTGTCCAATATTATTTGGTTTTGTGAAATCCACTTCATATTCACATTGTATCTCACTCTGCAATGTGTTGTTATTTGCGCGTAAAGTAAGGGGATATTCATTATCTGTTGTAACCATTTCTCGGTTGAGATACTCTGCTATGGAAGCCAATTCATATGAACCCTCAGGTATAACCACAATCTTGTCTTTGTCATAGTAAAATTTGTTATTAGTCGAATCAACGTTGGGAATGGTGTTAAATGTTTGCAAATCCACCAAACCAAGTTCAAATTCGCTACCAATTGCCTCCAAGTTTATCGGAGGAAAGTAATTTGCTGATAAAATGGAACTGTCACCAGTTAGCGTGAGCGTTAATGACGTCATATTTATGTATTCTTCCGAAGAAAGTCAACACACAACTGACCACAATTGGTGCTATTGTATTCTTGATAACGATCATGATTGTAATTGATGCTTTTTGTAGTACCACCAAAGTAGCGAATCAATTCCACAGGTGGCTTGAGATTTCCAAAGCTATCGAAATACTTTACGTGCTCCTTGTTCTTCACCACATAAGCAACCCAGTGAGTCCCGGGACCTTGCTGATCATCCAAATTCACGATACCACACTCATTTTTTCGAATTCTCAAAGGTAAATTATTACGCATAAATACTCCTCGAAAATACGGTATGTTTTGACACATTTGTTCCAATTGACAGTTGGTGGTTGTTTCATCTACGTTTTTTTTTTCGTCGTTGTGCTGTCCTCTTGAATCCTCTTCCGCTCTTCCTATAGGGTGCTAGATAGAGACCTTTTCCCTCGATAGCACGATTATGACGTTCCATTTCCATCAGCATTTTGCGTTTCGCTGCTGCGTCATTGACAGATTTTGCTACAGTGGCGGCCCCACCTGCCAAGGAGCCAAGGGCTGCAAGGACTGGTGCAATCAAAGGTAAAAATCCACCTCGTTTAGCTAGCGGTAGTGAACGATATTTGACTACTCGTTTCTTCCCAATCTTCTTCTTCTTTCTCGTCATCATGCTCTTTTGCCTCTTCTTCATTCCCATTCCCAATTTCGTTTTCGCCTTCATAGCAGTCCAAGTGGCAGCAGCAGCTGCTCTCTCGGATAAAGATGAGTCTCTAGCAGTTATACGTTGCTTAGCTCGTTGAGCTAATATTCGAACAGCTTCGCGTCTTTTGTTCAAATCTCGATGTTGCGAGTAGGCTATATCGTGTTCGCGACAGGCTGCGTCCAATGGATTAATGCCTCGATCACCACGTGCTAGTCGCTTTTGTAGATGTGTTCCAGGTCCGCAATACTGATAACCAGGTATATGTAATTCAAAAGGTAAAGCATTTATTACACTGTTGACGATACTTCCACCGCTTCGTTTTCCTTGTCCTCCTCCTCCTCCTCCTCCTCCTCCTCCTCCTCCTCCTCCTCCTTTGTTCCCATAAAGCATAAATAACAGTCTTTTATCATGGGTGATGGACCGTCAAATTGTGTAGAATTCTTTGAGCGATTATAATGTTTCATGCAACGGCGATAACGTTGAACTTCCGGATCAGCCTTAATGTGTTCCGGTAATTTATCCCAAATATAGTGTATTGCATGTGCACAATGCTTTAAAAGAACAATCTTCGGAATAAATTCCAATTCATCGGCTGTGAGATTATATATATTTTTTAATGATACCTCTGTAAAATCCATAGTAGCACTGATACTTTTCAATCACACCGAGTTGTATAAATAGCTGAATTTCCCACCTTTTCAAATCACACCACCGCGTCAATTATGCGATTCGTGAAGCAATCATCGGGTATACGCATCACAGATAAGATGTCTAACCACATCCCCCTTCACACTCGTAGACATGGTCATATGTTACCAAATACAATTCGTGGGATAATTTGAGGACCGTCAAATTGTGGAAAAACCAATGTACTATTGAGTTTGCTTGAAAGTCCGAATGGAGTGCGTTTCAATAACGTTTACGTCTACTCAAAATCATTACAACAGCCAAAATATCGTTATCTCGAGCATCTTCTCGAACCAATGAAAGACATAGGCTATTTTACATTCTCCAATAATGTAGACGTAATTCCACCATCTGACGCTGCTCCCGATTCGGTATTCGTGTTTGATGACGTTGCTTGTGATAAACAGGACGCTATAAGAGAATACTTTTCTATGGGTAGACACTCTAATGTAAATTGTTTCTACCTTTGTCAGATTTATGCAAAAATTCCGAAACATTTGATTCGCGATAATGCAAATTTGCTGATTCTCTTCAAGCAGGATGGAACAAATCTCAAACACATTTACAACGATCATGTTAATACCGACATGACGTATGAAAAATTTAGTGATTTATGTGCAATCTGTTGGCAATACAAATATGGATTTGTTGTTATAGATAAAGACAGTGCATTGAATAAGGGTCGTTACAGACATGGATTTAATGACTTTGTTCATCTCTGAAAGTGTCAGTCGTTTATGAAACACCCAGCGAGATGGAGAGGGAGAAAGTTATCAAGGAAATCGCGAAAACGCGTAAAACTATTCGAGCAAAACATCAAGCGCTAAAAGTTGGAAAAATGGAGAGTGACGATATGCTTGAGAAGAATCTGAAACCTATCATCGACCCACTCAAACTTTTGGTTGAAAACACTTCAATTGAATCTCCTGCAACAGCAAAATTTTCGATGAAGGCATCACCATCACCATCACCACCACCACCATCTTCACCATAAACGGATATTCCACCAATTTCACCAGTATTGCAAAAGCAACAGCCTTCAGAACGAAAAAGGGTGTCTAAAAAGAGAAAACAAAGTGATTTGACGTTGACTGATGCATCGACTCCAAAATTACAAATACGAAGAAAACTTTCTTATACACCAGCAGTAGCAGCAGCAGCAGCAGTCAGACCTTCCTCCTCATCTTCTGTGACTCGCAACAATAATGATAATGATGATGATGATGATTTTGAAGAAGTTGATGATAATGAAGAAGAAAATGTACTGGAAACGTCCATTAGGGGTATGATGAACAACCCCGAAGAACGTGAACAAATAATGAGTCACTTTACTAGAAATATGGGTCCATTGTCAAAATTATACTTGGAACGTCTTTTTACTGATAGGAGTAACACCATTGACACCGTGTACGGTGTTCATTTTGATAAAGACAAACTGGTTATGGGAAATGCTGCCTTTGATGTGGATAACAATGATTATTTGTTGATTAACGGTACGAGATATCGTGGTACTCAAGGACTCTTTGAACTAATCTTTATGAAAAAACCCAATATCACCCTCTACACAAATACAGATTTGCAAACGTACAAAAACATTTTAATATCAACGAACGCTCATAAACGTCTAAATTTATCAACTGAACGAGTTTTGGGTAATAGGGGATACAAATATAAGCATATAATTGCACCATTATTCAATATTAGAGTCGGAGGTGCTATGACAAGAGTAAAAAAAATTAGTGGAGGTAATAAAAAAAGGAGAATACCATTCGATATGAAAGTTACGAATAACGCTATAGATTACGTTCATTGGGATGATGCAAACGAGTTGGTAGACAGATTACGACTCTTGTTTGCCTCACAAGCAGCTGGACACACGGGACACGATAACGAAATCGTTTCGATTATCGAGGAACTTAGAGAGGCTGGATTAATTATAAATTAATGCGAAAATTGAAATAACCCATCAGTTGCAAAATGTCCATTAACAAATTCGGAGTATCACTGCAAAGAGGTATTGGTTCATCAGCAGTAGAGAGAGTTTCGATTGGTGAGCGAATGATTCTTAAAAATTACGTTTACAAGAATGCGTTATACTTGGATGTAAAGAACAATGCGTACAATGCCGGTGGTAGAAAAATTCAAAGGCTTGCAACACCCACAGAGGCTGACGATGTCGTTCATAAACGTTACGTGGATGATAAGGTTAAAGATGAAATGGATAAACGAGAAAATTCAATAGCCATAGACGTGAATAAACAATTGAATCAAATAACAAATGATCTAAATGAGAACATGAGGTCTAATATTAAAAACGTCGAAAGCATCCTAAATGAAATTTTAAAAATGAAAGTTGAAAAGATTGAAGATGCACCTGATAAATCAATGCTTAAAAATATTAAAATTTCTCGTGATAAACTCATGAGGGAAATTGAGGAGAAGATACGGAATATACAGGAAAATGATATAAATAGACTGCTTACGGTGAACAACGCGCATTTCGAACAAAAGTGTATAGAGCTTAAGACTAATTTTGATAACATACAAAAATCCAATGTGGATAACTTCAACACATTCAAGAGTACCATCAATCTCCTTCTACTACAGCATTATGCGAGCCTGAAGAATAATATTGAGAATGTTAGTAAATCCAACGTAGAGCAAATCACCGCTATTAAAAGTGATATCGATGATCTTTGGAAAACAGTTAATGATACGAGAAAAAAACCAATTTAGAGACATTTGCAAGAAAAAAGGTTATGAGAAATAAGAAGAAATATATTGTAAATCCGGAATCGTCTGCCGATAGTGATACAGAGAGAAAATGTAAAAATTGTATGGACTGCTTTGTCATAGTTTTAGTATTATGCTGCGGTAATACTGGACAATAAAAAGTGAAAATGAGTAAAGAAAAGAAATTGTTAGTGGATGAATTGCATGCTCCTGCTTGACGAAACTTTCCCCGTAGACGCGTTATCGTAAAGGGATATGACGACTTATGGCAAGCCGATCTCGTTGATATGCAAACGTACTCAAGACTCAATGCCGGCTACAAGTATATTCTTACGATAATCGATGTATTATCGAAACATGGATGGGCATTACCTGTTAAATCTAAAGCAGGTAAAAACGTGAGTGATGCATTCCTCAAGGTTATACGTCAAAGTGGACGACAACCTAAAAATTTGCAGACTGACAACGGCAAAGAATTCTACAATGCGGATTTTCAAGAGAGAGTCGTGAAAAAGTTAGAAATCAATCATTATTCAACCTACAGTATAATGAAAGCCTCAATTGTTGAGCGTTAGAATAGAACATTGAAAAACAACATGTGGAAACTCTTTACTCTCAATGGAAATTACAAATGGATAAAAATACTGCCAGATCTCGTGAAAAGATATAATGAGCGTCGACATCGAACCACTGGAAAACGCCCAATTGACGTCACTCGAAAAAATGCAAATGATCTACTTGCAACGGTATACAGCAATGTGAAAATTATTGGACCAGCGCGCTTCAAAGTCGGCGATCACGTGCGTGTGAGCAAATACAAGAGTATATTCGCCAAAGGTTATACTCCGAATTGGTCCAGCGAAGTCTTCGAAATAGTTGAGGTGCAAAGGACCAACCCAATTACCTATCTCTTGCGAGACTCCATGGGTCAACCCATTCACGGTGGATTCTACGAGAAGGAACTTCACGCAGTTGCAGATCCCAATGTCTACCTGGTGGAACGAATTTTGCGGAAAAAGGGAAATAAGGTGTTTGTTAAATGGTTGGGTCTCGATAAAACACACAATTCGTGGATTGATAAAACAAATGTATTGTAATTACTACATGTATGTGTATGAATAAAAATTACATTCTCTCAATCATTTTTTTTTTTCCATTATTTTATAATGTCCCCATGGCAATGTGGTAACTAAATCGGCCAACACAAATCTCTTATCATCATATGGATTTAGTGCAACTTTACGTTCACATATCGTAAACATTTTGTGTAATTTCGAACGAATACTTCGCTGCTTACGCTTGTGAATCGTTTTTTCACGTAGACAATTCAGATAGTCGTCAAAATTTATTTCACGCGCTATCGTATTACGCCTGACTCCCTTGATTTTCTTACAATCATCCTTACCCCTCACACGATACGCATACATCTTTGCTCGTAAACCCACAAATTCACTCATTATCATACCATTGTTTTCGTCTTTCATCAACCCGGGAATTTTTTTATTGACACGAGGCATTTCATATACATTATTTTCACTATAATCACTTGTATCGAACCTATCAATATCACGCTTCATAATTTCATACACATCGTCACACACAAGTTCATAGATTAGACAGTCCGTGTCAGTGTATAGTACTTTGCACTGATCTCCATAGCGCTCCCGCATATAAGCATGATGAAAATCGTAAAGGAGGATTTTCGAGATATCGAGAATCGACATACCTACGTATATCGGTTTGTTGAAGTAAATGTTCAGCTTGTTGAGTTCAATGGCCACCAAATCTTCGCTGAAAATTGTGCGATTGTGAAAATTGGGTTTTGCAATAAGTACTTCTGCTCCATATCTTCCGTCCCATCGTGTAACGAGTTTGATATCTCGATGATTACGCACATTCTCCATGGTTTTACCAAAAACAGCATTATTCATGAGTTTGAAGAGATTCTTCTCAAAGTCATTCGTAGCTGCAGTTCTCAAACGTGTATTTAGGTTGATGTATTCGCGGAGCCAGGGTGATTGTTTGAATTGCAATACACGATGAATTTTACGCAATACGAGTCCATGTTTCAGAGCTTGCTGTAATGCACGATAGTGAATGACATAATGAGTCTTATCGCAAACGGTTGCCAACAATTTAGAATTTCGAGTTTTTTTCTTCCGCTGCTGCTGCTGCTGCTGCTCCTCTCCTGTTGTGCTAAATGTTGATGGTTCTTGCTGTTCCGTACAAAATGGTAAATCTGCATGTATGTCGTGCAATTCCACAGGATATTCCAAATCGACTTCGAGGATATAACCTATGGTAGAATCCACACTCAAATTGTAAATATCTAATTCAGAATCATCGATCCACTGAAATTCTCCATAGGGTAATGGTTCAGACATTGCCCATCCATACAAATTGTTAATATCGTAATACATGAGGTATCGCGATTTTTCCATTGGATTGTATGACTCATCACCCATATACTTGTTGTTGGCTTTCGCGTATCTGTGTGAGCATTGACTCAATCCACCCCGAATACCTCGTTCCACGAACATGAGCATGTCAATGTCGGTAAATAATTCCAAGGAGATCTTTGTGTATTTGAGCATTGCGTCCCACGTATAGCCGGGAAGAGTAAAATAATGTGCAGGATCCAGTCCATAGTTATTCATGCACTGTACACGAAAATTTTCAAAAACATCTGCTAGTAATAAAACGTCAGTTTTGAGGTACAAATCACTGTATTGACCCAACGTTTGTATTTTAACATGATTCCAGACATTCACGGCATGTTGGTAATCCTCTTTGGTGATGTCACATGCATTTAATTTGCTGTAAAAATCCCGATGTGAGGGTAAAGATGATTCTTCCAATTTCTTTGTATCGGTGATGTAGTCGTATGGAAACACACCTTTACGCATTAACAAGTTCAAACTTTCGTTATCGAGATCACCACCACCGTCGCCGCCGCCGAAACATGATTTAAGTATCTTCATGTTAGCAGCAACAGCAGCAGCAGCAGCAGCTGTCTTTTTTTCGACGAGAAGCAACGCCAATTTTTCCAAACTCGATTGCATGAAGCGCAACGAATCGATGAATCTCAGTTGCACAAACACTCTCTTTCCATTCCTCACTCCCACTTTTACGTACTTTACAAATGAAATGTATTTCTCACTCGTTTGTGGTAAAATTTTAATATTTATTCCATTATCATCATTATCATTATCATCATCATTATCACTTTTGAAGGCATTGGCAACATCGCGAATTATGAAATGAGCATCGTAATTGCTCAAATTGTGAAATATCACCGGAAGTACAAACGAGTCTGTAGTTTAAATTGCAGCCCTTATGTGCCGGTCCACGGTATTCACCAGTCAAATGGCAATGATCTCTTACCCTCTCATCCGTCTCTGCAAACTCTCGTTCGCAAATGTGGCAATGTGTTGCATTTTGAAATTCAATTGATTCATCGCGAGTCATGGGCCACATTTTAACTTCCACACGATTGGAAAATTTATCCAATACGATTTCATGCAATTGTTGAACGAACCACTGAATACATTCCACTCCTCCCCTGTAAGCAACGTATTTACACTGATTCGAATCAAAATCACAATGTATATAATAACCAACACTATACGGTATATGTTCTTGATAAGGGAATGTTTCGCAGCACTCTTCTTCTTCTTTGTCTTGAAGAACAGTATCTCTTAGTATACATTCGATATCGGCGTATACTACGTACGGTAAACGAATTTTCCTCTTGAAATTCTCAAAATGTAACATCTTTTTCTCCTCCGTTGGCAGAGTGATTTTACATTTATTGATTTGATTGCAATCAATTACATGTCGTTCAAGACTTTCCTCATTGTAGCAGTAATGTAGACATCTGTAAATGAAGACGAAAAAACGATGACGTTAATTCAAATAGTTCAAAGAGAGATGTGTAATTAAATTAGTAGAATACTGTGAATAATTACCTATCACAAATGTATTTTGCATGATGATTTTTATTGATTTGATTAGATACCAATCTTGATAAGTTTTTTATCCATGCAAAATGTGCCTTTCCCGTTTCCTCATTCACAATGAGCAGTAAATTTACATGTTTTTCCCTCTTTTCCTCACACAGTCGCAGGGGTAGACATTCCAAAACTCTTTTTCCTTCAGAAGATTCCGCCAGTGTGTATACATTAATGGATAGGTCGTTTATCCGCTCAAATTTCTTAATTTGTTGTAAATTCATAGGAAATGTTATTCCATCAGTATTGAAAACTAATTCATAATGTGGATAGGAAGAACTTCTATCCCCATTTTTATCAACAGGATAAAGAGCTGCCGTGAGAGCCCAAGCGAAACACGCATCGTCATTTGATTTTACATTCACTACAGCTCGCTTATGCATAATGGATTTCGGTAGTTCAAAAAAGCATGCAGGTTGCATTGGATTACACCTGTTAATAATCACTATCAAATTGATAATTTTTGAAAGTGCCCAACCACTGGCTCTCTCTTGAAATTCCTCCAACGACGTCATTATTGCTTTCACAATTTTACTTTCATACCATTCCTTCAAGTCGGAAGTCGACAGCAACTGATGATTCTTCGTTTCAAAGTGTTTCAAATCAACACTTTTATCTTTATCGATGAAATCAGCGTTGAGCACTATGTTCACTTTAATGCACTTGTGAGTCTCCAACGAATTGGAAATATTTTCAATGACCAATTTCTCAGCATTTCGCAGAAATTGCTTAGGATCGGTATGTCGAATATTGACAACCATACCGGTGGATATTCGACTTTGAAACGCTGATTTTTCCACTACAGTTTCCCACCTTAAATCTAATGTTTTAGGAGTACTGAGTCCTTGACCACTTTTCACTTTGTCCGTTAGCACTCGTTTTTTCAAACACTTGAAATATGCGATTCTATTAATTAACTTTTGTTGCGTACCACATGATAAAATCAAATCACCGCATTCCAATGTTTTAGTGAGAATATCAATAATCTCGGAACATGATTCTATCCATTGTATAATTTCACTCTCAAATTTCAGCAACGTCAGTTGCTTTCGCAAATTTTCATCGGCAGCGCGAATGATGGAAAATAATGATTTTTCGAATGTTCCCATAATAATGACCTCAACAACGACGTCTGTCGCTCTTTACACGATTAGAATACTCGAGGAGAACTGTAAGGTAAAAGTTTATTTACCATTATTTTATAAGAGGCAGATCGTAGTAGAAAAAACTTAATTCTCTTAATTATAATGAATAAAATTGATTTTTTTCTTTTTTTCCACACTATGTCATATATGTTTTTAAAAGCAAGTAATACAAGCGGAAAGGTAAGCTATTACATATGTTTAATAGCGATGAATGCATTACCCTTTTTGTAGTACAAACGCACATAAGATATGATGTCAGATAACATCTCAAAGCCAAACGACCTTGTCCTTGAATGATACAAAATCTTATGGTTTGAGGTTTGGTGTTGGTCTACGACTCACTTGCGTTTACATGCATTTTTTGAAAACGGGAAGAACTCTTGCGGTTTCAACATCCTTCTGCCTGTGCTTGACGTTGTTCTTATTAAATCGTTTTTTTCATAAAGATTAGTTTAAAGAGTCCTTGAGTACTACGATATCTCATTCGGTTAATTATCAAATAATTATTGTTTGTGGTTTGAGGTTTTGGTGTTGGTCTACGACTCACTTGCGTTTACAAGCATTTTTTCAAAACAGGAAGAACTCTTGCGGTTTTAACATCCTTCTGTTTGTTATAATACCCATCGAGTACCGCAGAAATGTAAGTATAACTTTTATATATTAAATTTATAAAAGTAATTTTTTCTAATTCTATTTTGTTTTTATTTTTCAGATTCATTATAAACGTCTCCGACATCGCTTTGACACTGACGAACTGTGGAATTGGAAAACAGAATATGGGATAGATACCCCTCTTTAAATGTAAGTATAGGTATGATGGCTTTTTATGATAGTAATTTTTTATTATTTAATTCTAATTCTATTATTGTATTTTTTTAGTTTCATAATCATCATCAATATTGGGCTGGCTGGCTGAACGAGAATTCATTATAATTAAAAATATTAAAATTTGTAAAATATAATTTTTTAAAAATAATAGGAATAAGGGAATTATGGGTAAATAAAACACAAATCATTTTTCTATTTTATTTTTCTCATACTTTATTACTAAAAAAACCTATACAATAAAAACCGAAGCGTTTTTTTTTTCCCCTTAAATATATTATTTTTTTAATTTTGACTGTTAACGATGATGATCGTGGTGGTGAGGCTAATATTATTGATTAGTAGTTATGATAATTTCGATAATGCTAGTGATGATGACTGATGAAATTGACAGTTATATCGTCAATAACTGACGAATATAATGCCTGAGAGTGCGATAGTAATTTTGACTATAAATGGTGAATAAATTCACCGTTTATAATCGACATTACTACCAAACTATCAGACACTATATCCATCAATTATCAGTGATATGACTTTCATTATCATCAATCATCATCACATGTACCATTAACGAAATTATCATAACTACTAATCAACAATATTAGCCTCAGCATCAACGCTCATCATCACCACCACCATTTTTTTTTATTTTTTTATTTTTTTCCCTAAAAATCCTTAATTGTTAATTTCAGATGCTTTATTAATTAATATGAAATTTTTTCTTATTTTACAATACAAACATTCTTTCTTATTGACTAACTTATTATACTAAACATTTTATTTTTTTGTAATTTTTTTCTTTTTTACAATATATAATACTATTACCATAATTCTTAAAATATTTTTCAATAAACATATACTTTTTTACATTTTTTATTTATAAAAATTACAATTTTAAAAATATTTCTTTATTTTTTATTTTTCAATTAAAAATTTTCTGTTAGATACCATGTGTTTTTACCTTCTCCATATGAATAATTTAATTTATAAAATTTAGAGTCAAAATACCAAAAGGAATCATAAACAAATCTACGAGTTAATGAAATTTTCATTTTAAGTACATTTACTATATCATTTAATCTTTGCATAATGATATTTTTACTCATATGAATCCAATGATATGGAACACGAATTCTAATTTTTCGATATAAAGGTATATTAGTTGTGCAAATAAATTTAACTTCTCCCATATCACCTTCTATAAATGTAAAGTAGGTGCTTAAAACTACCAGATTTTTTTCTTTAATTAAATTTTCAAAAACTTCTAAAGGTTTAAAATTTTCACCTGATGATGATGATGGTTGTTCCGATGAGTTCCTCTGTTTTTTCTCTGCTGATGGTAACGATGACGATGATACAGGGTCGGAATCTAAATTCCCATATGAGGGTAAGCCCCCATGCATTGTTTCTTCGTCTTCGTCTTCTTCTTCTTCTTCTGCTTCTACTTCTTCTTCTTCTTTTTCAACAATTGTTTCATCAACTGATGTTGTGACTACCTCTTCTTCTTCTTCTTCTTCTTCTTCTTCTTCTGCTTCTGCTTCTTCTTCTTCTTCTGCTTCTGCTTCTGCTTCTTCTTCTTCTTCTGCTTCTTCTGCTTCTGCTTCTTCTTCTTCTTCTTCTTCTTCTTCTTCTTCTTCTTCTTCTTCTTCTTCTTCTTCTTCCACATCCGTCTCTAATTCCTGACTGCGTTGAAGAAGATAATCGAATGATTTTTTCATTATTCCCATCATTTCATGATTAAACTGTCCAGGGCAGAATTTGCACAGTTTTAGGAAGAGCATTAGCGAACAAGTGAAACTGTAACAGAAAAATAAAAAAATATTACAATTTTTGAAAAATAAAATAATTATTACAATTTTTAAATTATTATAATATTTTATACTCACTGTGTCATAATTTTCAAAACAGTAGCTGTTTCGCTCATTCCCGCCTTCTTATTATCATTATCATTATCATCATCATCATCGTCATTCATGGTGCGAATTACATTTTCAAATTCGCCCATAACGTGCAATAATGTTATTGCAGGATCCTTTTCCTCGGCTTGTATTTTTTTAAATGACTCCTTCACCAACTTCATATATTTATTACTATCTATCGGAATAATAATTAATACATCAACAAATAATTGAATGGCTGTCACGTATCTGAAACATATTAAAAATAAAAATTTATTATACATTTTTTAAAAATAATAATATTTTTAAGTAAAAAATTGAATAAAATTTAACTTACAATGCTAAAATCTCTGGCACTACTTGTCCAATGGTTTTCGATGATTTCTTCAATGCAGAAATTCTTTTTTTGATTTCCTCCATTTTCCGTTTTTTTCTTTGTAGAACAACGTTTTTATTTTTAATTGTCTTTAAAACTCAGCACTTCACTCTTTTTAAATTTTATTTTAAATAATGCAACCGTGTTGATTATTTGAATACTACTGTGTTATGCTCAAAACTTCTCGAGTTATATACGCGTTACTCCCAACGAGGACGACGACGACGATGAAACCACAACATCCTTTTTTTCCCCTCCAACACTTCTCATATATTATCTCTCAACTGGTATTAATTAAGATTTATTTTTTCTCTTCGACATGGTCTGTACTAATGAATTCAATAGAATTATATTTTCCACCCAAATATTTTAATAATAAAACTTTATTTTGAATCATTATTTCTAATTCTGCTAATTGATTATCATCAATAGCTTCACCCATTCTTTTAGGGAGAAAAACTGAAAATTCGTTGCGAATCTCAACGACAATACATACTCCATATCGCGTATTAACTCGTTTGATTTTAGTTATCACATATGTTTGCGATATCTCTAAATCACTTAATTTTACTAGTGGTAATAAGTTCTGGGCAGCTCCAACTTTATTTATAGATTTTAATAATTCCATTATTTTTTTACTTGTGTACTATTACACTTTGACTCTTACTCAATAACTAACTGCAGTCACTATTTGCTGCAACCTTTTTATTCAAAACTTAAGCGGAACTACATGACGCAAAATATATAAAAAATTTACAATTAAAATAATAATATCTTATCTGACATTTGCAACAAAATATGTCTGTAAAAAACATTTAAAAATCCTTGAATAATACTTCAATATGTCTATAAGATTTTTTGAAAAAAACACCTTTCTCCAACAGCATCATTGCATTATGACATGTCTGTAGATTTTTTAATATTTTTTTACGAAACGGAAAACCACACCCTCTTTAACAAGTTTCTGCATGTATTAAAAAAGTAATATCTACCTCCTTATCTCATTATGTATCAACCTTCTTCTACTCATATACGAAAAAAAAAAATCCTACAAGTTGTCCAACCACATCATGCATCATTGTAAGCCTTAAAAATGATATCTACCTCTCTCTCTCACGCGCGGTGAGTTTTGATCATACATAGTACCACATGTCACTTAAAAATGATATCTACCTCTCTCACGCGCGGTGAGTTATATAAAAAATTTATAATTAAAATAATAATACCTTATCTGACATTTGCAACAAAATATGTCTGTAAAAAACATTTAAAAATCCTTGAATAAAACTTCAATATGTCTATAAGATTTTTTGAAAAAACACCTTTCCCCAACAGCATCATTGCATTATGACATGTCTGTAGATTTTTTTATATTTTTTTTACGAAACGGAAAACCACATCCTCTTTAACAAGTTTCTGCATGTATTAAAACAGTAATATCTACCTCCTTATCTCATTATGTATCCACCTTCTTCTACTCATATACGAAAAAAAAAAATCCTACAAGTTGCCCAACCACATCATGCATCATTGTAAGCCTTAAAAATGATATCTACCTCTCTCTCTCACGCGCGGTGAGTTTTGATCATACATAGTACCACATGTCACTTAAAAATGATATCTACCTCTCTCACGCGCGGTGAGTTTTGATCATAATACCACATGTCACTTAAAAATGATATATACATCCTTCTCTCACGCGTGGAGAGTTTTTTTAATCATACATAATACATATTGCAGAGATTATTTTGTTCAGGTACAGCCGGTTTCAGAAAAACCCAAACCAACACCAAAATCAGTTGAGGATTCTTTTAACATTGAGTCACTTTTTGAAGAAGATAATGATGAGATTGAACCATGGCGAAAAGAGCTTAATAAATATTTTGGTGCATCAAAAGAACCAAAAGGTACGAACATTCTGGATTGGTGGAAAGCTAACAGTCACATATATCCAACCTTAGCTAAGTTTGCTCGTGATATACTAAGTACACAAGCATCTTCAGTTTCTGTGGAGAGATTATTTTCTGAGAGCAGTCTCGTTATGACGAACAAAAGAGCATCGCTAAAAAGCGATATATTCAAAGCTCTTGTACTTATACATTCCTGGATGAAATCAAAATTAAGAGTCCAAATTTGTGAAGTAAGTTTTTAGCTAAAAAAATTTGTTTGAAAATTTTGTTCAAAATACTTTTTATAATTAATAAATGAAGATAAATAATATATTGCATTCTCTTGCTACACATTTCCTAAATAAATATTTGTTTCAATACGTGTAAAACCTTATAAGTTGTTTTACATCTTCAATGATATAATTATCGATTGCTTCACGAAGCTAGTTTATTATTATTTAATCGATATCGATAATATCGAAAATCTCGGTGTAAGAATATCGATACCGTATCGAAAAATTTTGTTAAATATCGTATCGATATCGTATCGAAAATCGATACGATACGATACGATATCGATAATATATCGCAATATCATGAAGCTCTAATCTTATTCCCCGGTTGGTTCTCCAGAACCTGTTCCAAACCTGCGGCTTGGGTTCGAGTATCCCGAGATCCGTGCCCTCGTCGAGAGAAGGGAACGCGAGGAACTCAGGGAGCTCCAGGCCGAGCTGGGAATTCAAGGACCCCGGACATCCACGGATTCGTTCTAGGTCCCCTTTAAATAAAACTAAAGGTAAGAATTAGTTGACATAACAGATTTACTCTCAGTGACCCTTTCCCCTTTTCCGAAGGTCATTGATAACCCTATAACGTGTGCGGAATTTAGTCTCCACCCTCATGCGTGCATAGCCCCGTGTGCGCATCCCAGTAGCAAAATAAAGCAAATTTCGAAACGCAGGGCCGCCCCGTGTAAAGGGCATAAGTGCTTGCCTTGACCAAAAAGGGCCCTATCCATCTTTTCCTTCCGATTTCGGACCTCGACTTTTGCCATACCAGTGGGCGTAACCCACGTGGTTTGTGGGCGTGGCATCGGCTCTGCCCCTTTCTCGCTTAGCTTTCCGCGCACTCCTTAGATCGCACGCCATCCCGAGCCCCGATGATAACTCCATCCTGACAGATTCAACGTCAAGGTTCCCGGCGGTCGAATCCAACGGAGTTGACGCGCGAATCCGCTACCTGCATTGTCGAGCGTGGGTATATCGACCCTCGACGTCCGACCCCCGATAAAGGAAAAGCCCCGTTTTCACTCGCAGGATAACTGGTCCCCCCCGTGCGGCGTTTTCCTCCCGGAAATTGTCCAATCCGCGAGACTTGTCCAATCCCTCCCGAGCGAGGACGTAACAAACCCTAAATTCGAGTTTAGTGTTGAGTGACATTTATTACAAAAGAAAATATAAAAAGGGATAAACTAGAAACTATAAACGAAGAAAAGTTCGTTAATATAAACTTAAGATAAGTGGTCGAACTATACCGCCCAAAGCATGACATCATGCGTCTATGTAATTTGATATAGTCGATAAGGAACTCCTAGAAACCCTTAAGTGCCCTTTGTCAGAGTGAAGTGCACATGTGAATGTTTACATCATCTCCCACTCTGGTCCCCATAAATTTGGACCAAGAAGGAAGAGAATTCTTCTCTTGCAGTTCAGTCTCCTCCTAATTCTCTTTGAGTTTAGAAACTTGTGCGCGGAGAAATTTTGACTTAGTAATTAGGAGGCATTTTCAGTTAGCTTTCTTGAAAATTAATAAACGTTTCTTTTTAGTAAATCATAATTTAGTCTTTTATTTATGTTTTTTATTTTCCTTTATCTTTAAAACTTAATATTGAAAGTGGACAAGTTGGTGACCAGACGACAACATCCAGGATTTGTCCACAATCTCTTCCAGGACGTACACTCTACCTAGAGACCCTGCTGTCCGCAAAATGACCGCGAAATCTTCTGTGATATGAATATAGAGGGTCCATAGATATGATCTTGTGTCGTCGTCATACAGATTGTTTATTATCTCTATGGTCGTCGTTCATACACTGCTGTGTCGTCTAAGTAAAATAATTTATTTATTGACACACATCAATCTGTGATAAGTAATAGCTGTATATAATATGTTTGCACTATTTTGCAGTTTGATTAAGAAAGTAGAAAAGTATTACCTTCGATGTATGTTAACACTAAACCTACTATTTAAAATACGTCACCTAGTGACGTCACATACGTGTTGTGACGTGGTATTTGGGAGGGTCGGGTGACCTCCACCACGTGCACGTCTAATCTTCCGTTGGGCGCCAGCCAGGGTCAACCTGGCCGTGCTGGGTGCAGAAAAACTACGGAAAATAAGATTTGGGGACCGGGAAAATGAACAAGAACTCCCGGAATCTACTATAATATCTCAAACCGGATCTTTATTCCCGGCCGAAACCCCCAAAAAGAAATAACATCCAAAAAAAAAGAAAGAAATCGAAAATAATAATAATAATAATGATAATAATATAACAATCTTATTCTTACGAACTAATGCGATCCGGGAGAAATCCCGGCAACCGGACTTCACCCGGTGTGACACGAAATGGCGGCCGGAATGCGACCGGCTCGCCCGTTCCTCTCTCGCACACACTCACGGGTTCTCTCTCTCTCTCTCTCTCTCTCTCTATCTTACTCTTAAATCTATTCGTGGGGCTCCCGGAGAGGCCGGACAGCTCCCCTGGGCAACACTCCCGGTCCGGGCGTCCGGAACCGGGGAATAATATCAAAAAAAAGGAAAAACGGAAATATAACGAAAAAGGGGAAAAAGGACGCTTCCCTTTTCTCCCCCGGAACTTTCCCGGCCGCGTGCCGGGAAAACGAAAATAACAGTAATAACAACAAAAAATGACAAGAAACAAAAAAAAAACAAGCGAGAAGCCTTAAGCCTCGCTCACGCACCTCCTTTTAACTCAAAATTGGAGTTAAGGCTCCCTCCGCGTTTCTCCCGGCGTACAGAAATATGGCGGCTTTTGTGGTCGCTGTCGATCCGTCCGTCTCTCCAGGCGTCGAAAACGAGAATGAGCTCCGTCATCCGGCGTTGGAGAGGGGGAAGTCGATCGCCGGCTGCCTTGATCCCTCGTCGACCCGTCCGGTGCTGCCCTCCGAACTACCGGCGTCCGGCTGGGTTCGGCGGGAAGGTTCGAAGTCCTCGTCTCCCGGGCTTCCTGTTCCCGGTCGCGATATCTCCCGGGCGGTCTGGGTCCTCACGTGGACGATTCCCCGGTGGAGCCGGGACAGCGCCGGTGGATTTTCCCCGGTCCTGGCGAGGGCGGGGCGAGTTTCTCCTTCCTTGGGACGGCCGGGACTCGAATCGTCTCCCGGTTCCCGCGTGACAATATGGTCATTGGAATTCCGGCCTCGATTCCCCCGTTGCTCGACGGTCGATTTTGGATCGATCCTCCGGTGGACTCATGAATCGAGATGGAACGGCAGCAGTGACAGTTTTAGGTTAGGTTTGGTTGCCCAGGGGATACGGCGGTGCCTTACCGGTCGTCCGGGATTCGGATTCCTCGATTCCCGCGTTCGACGCCCTTACGAGGTAGGACGGTACGTGACTACTGTGGATGGGGTTCGTAAAACCCCATCACAGTGTATTTTAAATGGGCAGCGGGTCATTTGACCCGCTCATGGTAGCTTTAGTGTTAATAAATATTTAAAATGTTGAATGTCTTTAAACTTATTTTGTAAAGTAATTAACAGCAATAAGAAATGTTTATTTAAACAAATTGTGTAATATGTATAAATATATGAAAAATAGAATAAAAAATAACTAAATAATTATTTTTATAGATATAAAAATGCCAGCCTGCTGTGCGGCAAAATGTTCAAATCGCACAAAGAAAGGAATAAAAATTTTTATGGCTCGTTTTCCAAAGAATCCAGAAAGAAGAGATGTTTGGATTTTGCTAACATAGGGAAACATAGATTAAGGAATTGGAAATCGACAATAGATCTGTATGTGGGTCATTCTTTTACAAACCGTACAAAATTGAACAAAAAATGACCGACCCATTTTTGATTTGGCTGAAACTTTTTTTACGGGTTCTATATCGAAAAAAAAGAGACACCTATTCGAGGAATTTTTAAAAAATTTTTGTTTTTTGAAAATAGAGATGGTTGAAAATTTGAGATTTTGGTGATTTTTGCTTAAAGACACATTTTCAAAAATCTATAACTCCGGTTCATTTCAAGCTAGAGAAAACTTTTTTTTCATTTTGAAGGTAAAAGAGTGAATTTTAAGAAATAAATAAATCCAAAAAGATTTATAAGAAATTTTATATTGTTATAAACAATTTAAATGTTTAAATCAATTTATAACAACGAAACCCACCACTTAGCGTGTTTTAAGTACGATCATCGTATTCTACCTTCAATTTTCCATCGAAAATGCTTTTTTTATAAATGGAGAAACGATTATTACTATTGCAAAAAAATCAAATAAACTAGCGCGGTACTTGACGTCAGCGCTCCAAGTTGCAAAGTACACGTTGTTCTCCGGATTATAGTATAATATATATTATGTAGTGTGTCGAAATGGTGTATAATGTAATTATTATTTAATTATTATTTAATTCGATAATATCATTTATTAATAAAAATTTAAAAAATTTTAAAAAATAGTGATCATACAATATTTGTCGTTTAATAAGAAGATTTTTTCTTATTAAACTGCTTAACGTTTTAAATGATAACAAAAAACATACTATTTATTATTTTCTCAAATGTCACAATTTGCAAACTTCCTCTCTTGTTTGTTACGAACTAAGTTAACTAATTAGTTCCAATAATTTCTCCTGAAAAATGATGAAAACCGTTGGGTGTAGTATTTTGACTTGAATAGTGATCATACAATATCTGTCGTTTAATAAGAAGATTTTTTCTTATTAAACGACAGATATTGTATGATCACTATTTTAAAAAATTTTTTTTAATTTTTATTAATAAATGATATTATCTAATTAAATAATAATTACATTATACACCATTTCTACACACTACATAATATATATTATACTATAATCCAGAGAACAACGTGTACTTTGCAACTTGGGGCGCTGACGTCAAGTACCGCGCTAGTTTATTTGATTTTTTTGCAATAGTAATAATCGTTTCTCCATTTATAAAAAAAGCATTTTCGATGGAAAATTGAACGTAGAATACGATGGTTATACTTAAAACACGCTAAGTGGTGCGTTTCGTTGTTAAAAATTGATTTAAACATTTAAATTGTTTATAACAATACGAAATTTCGTATAAATTTTTTTGGATTCATTTATTTCTTAAAATTCACTCTTTTACCTTCAAAATGAAAAAAAAAAGTTTTCTCTAGCTTGAAATGAACCGGAGTTATAGATTTTTGAAGATGAGTCTTCAAGCAAAAATCAACAAAATCTCAAATTTTCAACCATCTAGACAGAGAACCCGTAAAAAAAGTTTCAGCCAAATCAAAAATGGGTCGGTCAGAAAGGTGTTCGGTTTGTAAAAGAATTACCCATGTATGTGAAGTAAGTAACATGTGAGAGATAAGTTAATTTCATTTAAGGGGGTCAACCCGTGTGGCGGCCGTTTTTTTGAGATTTTTCGGAATTTTTCATGATGAAATGAAAAGACACAGAGCTTTCCAATTTTTACTACATATTTATTCATTCTTCAATTATGTTTCTGAATTTTGTTACCCTAAAAAACACCTCTGGTGCAAAAAGTCGAGACAAGTTCATATATGAAAAGGGATCTCTCTACAAAAGTTGTGAAATCCAACAATATTAGACAAGCTCGTTTTTTCCATTATGTCAATACGAAGTAATTACAAAACGGAAAGAATTTTTTCTGTTTACGTGATTAGAACCGGTATTGAACTTGTTGGGCCCCGAACAATTCAGATGTTTGAGTATGATGTATAATTATTCATATTATTATTATTATGTAATCTGATCTTTACTAATTCATAATGCAGTAAAAATAAATTAAATTGTAAGATATTTATTGCTTATCGTTTGGGTTCGGGGCCCGACAAGTTTGATACCGGTTCTAATCACGTAAACAGAAAAAATTCTTTCCATTTTGTAATTACTTCGTATTGACATAATGGAAAAAATGAGCTTGTCTAATGTTGTTGGATTTCACAACTTTTGTAGAGAGATCCCTTTTCATATATGAACTTGTCTCGACTTTTTGCACCAGAGGTGTTTTTTAGGGGGATTTGTCTTCTTTTTGCAAATATTATTATTATTATCGGCTTTATATTTCGAGATAATATAAAAACAATACATAACGTGCGTCGGTAAAGTAAATTTTTCGGCTTTTGGATGTTCGTGAGAACAAAACACAACTCATATCCCAATGACACGCAGTAGCAAATTCGGGTGAGTGTATGGAGGCATCCCAGCCGTGTATGTATTGAGACGTTTCGAGTTCCTCCTATTTGCCTTAAACAAAGATGGAGGCGCCGAAATGAGTCTAGAATCAAGGATTCGTGTTCTGGACGGGCGTTCTTTAATGTATTCCCTCTAATTTAGCCTTGAAGACGTTCCTGGGATCAGGAGAGGAGATCTCCGCAGAAGGGCTTAGCGCGATGCCAGGGGCTTCTGCAGGGAATTTGAGATAGGTTTTTATCTTGGTTTTAGGATGTGAGTAGGCGTTCAAAAGAAAGGATAGGATCCTTTAGGAGTTGCCTTCACCTCGCGAAAGGGCTTAGCGCAATGCCAGGGGCTTTCGCGAAGTTCGGTTCCCTTATTCCTTCGTGGGATGGAATGCAAGGGAAAGAGCTTCCCGAAGGGGCTTAGCGCGATGCCAGGGGCCTTCGGTTGACTCCAGAGGAATTTCTCTGGATGGATAAGCTTCCTGAAGGGGCTTAGCGCAATGCCAGGGGCCTTCAGTCGACTCTTGAGGAGTTTTCCTGGAGGATGAGCTTCCTGAAGGGGCTTAGCGCGATGCCAGGGGCCTTCAGTAGACTCTGGAGAGGTTTCTCTAGGAAACGAGCTTCCTGAAGGGGCTTAGCGCAATGCCAGGGGCCTTCAGTAGACTCTGGAGAGGTTTCTCTAGGAAACTCTGGAGAGGTTTCTTTAGGAAACGAGCTTCCTGAAGGGGCTTAGCGCAATGCCAGGGGCCTTTAGTCGATACTAGAGGAATTACTCTAGGAAAAGGTACAAGTACTGAGCGCTCTGCCAGATACTCGTTAAGTTTTGGAGTCTCAAAAGGGGCCTGGCGCAATGCTGGGGGCCTTTTGAGTTTCTCTGAAAGGATTCTTCTCTCGATCTGTATCTGATCGAGGAAAGGATCGATCTGAATTTACGAGGCATTTGTGGTCCTTTTATATCCACCCGGAGCGCGTTGAATCCCAGCTGGTGCCTACCCCCACGATGGCTCTTCATCGGGGAGAGCTATTCCTAGAAGACGTTGACAGAAAGCAGGATCTTGCTATAAGAATCCGTTCTGCGCGTCGACTAGTTATGGAATCAACAACCGCTATTGATTGCCCCGTGTGGATCGCAAGGATCTATTGGCTCGAACAATTTAAATTTTTAAATTTCTTACATCATCTGCGAAAATATTCCGTAACGGAAACTCTCACTAGGTGTTTAACGGCTTTTGCGCTTAGATTAGTTCGCTTTTTCGTTAAGCGACAGCGCTGCCGTCTTATCTTCGCCTCAGTTCGAATGAATCGCGAAGATTAGGTAATCGTCCTTCCTTATCGATTATTCTAATCGACGAGGAAGGATCTAATGTTAGTGTTAGTAATTGCCCTCAGATAATTTAGGCGCTGCTGTACTAGGGACAGCCAATCAAGCCTGTTTATCCATCATCGAGCATGGTGTTAGAAAATGGCTGATTGTTTATTGTTAGTAACAACTCATAACCTTTGTTATGAGCTGTTTTTCTATTGCAAAGAATATTTTAATATTAAGTTTTAATCAAAATCCAAGTGAAGTGGAGATAGTCGGAGAAGGTGAAATTTTGGATCAGTGATTTCCTTCAAGAGGGCCTGGCGCAATGCTGGGGGCTCTTGAAGGAGGGTTTTTGAAAAGTAAAGGAACGTTTGAGGGATGGGAAGAATCCCGGAACGTTATAGTATACACAGAAACTCATACTAATCAGAGAAGTTTTTTCGTTTGAATGTATGACGGTTGAAGCTGTGTATATATACAGAGAAACTCATACTAATCAGAGAAGTTTTTTCGTTTGAATGTATGAAGGTTGAAGCTGTGTATATATACAGAGAAACTCATACAACTTAATGGACATTTTGCGTTTGAATGTATGGAGGTTGAAGCTGTGTATATACACAGCGTGTGTCGACTATTTTTCATGTGCCCGCACCTAGTTCGGTCGAGAAAAGATACACGGTAGCGCTCTCGCCCAATTCATACATGAACTTGTCTCGAGACACTTCCCTGTCTCTTGATACTAAAATATACTTATGATCGTGAGTTATACCGCTTAAATGGCACCCATGTGAAAAAAAACGGTGTCCATGATTCCGGCAGATTGTGTTATCTGAAATAAAAAAATGAAATTGCAAGTTGATCTATAAATGGCTGGCTATCGCCAAAATGAGGATTTTTGAAAAACATTGAACCGTCTTCTTTTTACAGCAAAAATAGTCCAAATAAATCATTAAACTTTGGGTCGTAACGTTTAAAAGCATTTAAAAAATATAATTTTCAATATTTTCAAAAAATCCTCATTCCGGCGATAGCTATCCACTTATCGATCAACATGCAATTTTATTTTTTTATTCCAGATAAGCCAATCTGCCGGAATCATGGACACCGTTTTTTCACATGGGTGCCATTTAAGCGGTATAACTCACGATCATAAGTATATTTTCTTATAACGAAATTCAGAGACATAATTGAAGAATGAATAAATATGTAGTAAAAATTTGAAAGCTCTGTGTCTTTTCATTTCATCATGAAAAATTCAGAAAAAATTACGGCTGCCACACAGGTTGACCCCCTTAAGTTATAAAAATAAAATTACTGACAATATATAAACATTTTTTATAGGTACATTTTACAAATGTTATGTGGGAGAAAGTACGCGACGACGGGAAAAGAAAATTAAAAGGCAACGCTATGCCCACAATATTCCCTGCCCAATTGGAAAAAAGCAGCGCATCTATTAGTACAAACGTGAGTTTTCTTTCTTTGCGTATTTTTGTTAAAAACAGCAAAAAGTATTACCTTGTCATGAAAATAACGAACTTTTTAGGATAAAACTAATAAATGTTTACAAAGGCAACCTGGTGCATTTGAAACATTTAATGTTCAAGCAGACAAGCAGCCAGAGGACTGTCTCGGAGCAGATGTTGCTGATATTATGCCATTGACATCGGGTAATGTTGCGAATTCAGTAACAATTTATTACTCTTTCTATAGTTACAAAATTTGACATACTATAATATACTGTAACGTGGCCATTTGGCCACATTAACAATACGCGTTGCCATGAACATACACAGTGTCCAGAGATCTCCCCGAAAGGGCTGGGACAAAATACTAAAGATATTTTAGATTGTTACAGAGTAGGACGGAGGAAGCACGAATCAGCGCGAACCCATTCCGATTCCCATGTTCCTTACCTCACTGCCTACCTATCACCGTGACGCTCTGAAGAAGAGGGACCACAATACCGCCGAGACTAACGGAATTGGACAAGACGCCATTTTCCGCCAATCAGCAGCCGCAACCACTCCGGCGCCGAAGCCATCGATCGAGATCGACCACGCAGGGCGGCAGCACCATCCACACCGGGAAGTGCGATATTCGGAGTGCCATTCTGGACGGCGGTCATTTTTTTTGAGCCCTTTGTGCTTTGGGGAGGAATTCCGGCCCGGGTGCCCTAACCTTTCGAGAGAGAGGACCGTGCACCTCGAGGAGGATCCGTCCGTACTGTGGGAGGAAGACAGCGTCGACGAGGTTCGTCGCACCACCGTTGTCCGAGCGTCACGGACGTACCTTTTTATGTCTCCCGTTCCTTTTTCCTACCGCCTTTGCCTTTTGTAGCTTTCCCAAACGGAAGTAGCTTTCCCTCTACCGCCTACGATTTTCGTGCTTCCTTACCGTAGTTTTTCTTGCATTGTGTGAGTCTCAGGCCCTTTCGGCTGCGGACCATTCCGCCTGTCCTTTTGCGCATTTCTTAGTTATCTTTTCTTTTGGCGCCTTCTTCTTTTTTTTTTGTTACGGCGTACTTTCTTTTTTTTGTCTTCTCTTTTTACCGCCTACCGAGGCGACGACTTATTTTTCATCTGTAGAGTTTTTCTTTTTGTCGTTTTTGTTATTTTAATTTAATAAATTAAATTAAAACAGATCTCCCGCGTGAGCCTCCGTTTTTAGCCCCTTTCTTTTCCTTTTTGTTTCTCCACAGGGCACGGAGGCAGAACCCCCTTCTGGGACTTTTGCTCCCGGCACCTAGCCGTGCCCCCTCGTCTTGCTCTTCGGGCTGATCGGTTCCCCTTTGTCGAGGGTCATCCCCTCGGCTGGCGCCCATCTTTCGCTTTCGGATCCCCGGACTCCCCCTAAGGGATTCCAGGAAGGGACTACCGATCAGGCCGGAGAAAGGGACGAGTGAGGATTTGGGACGGAAAGTCCGTCACAATACTATTATGTTTTTCATTATTTATATAATAATTATTTATATGACTTCTTATATTATTTTGTAGATTCTTCTATTTCTATCCATTCAAAAGAAATAAGCAACCAAGAACTTAATGAAGTTGAACGATTAAAAATAGAGCTAAAAGAAGCCAATATAAAATTTAATTTGGCCCAGGAAATAATTCAGAAAAATAATCGATCCGTAAATGTGTTAAAAAAGCAAATTAAGAGGTTGACACACACTAACAAACCCAAAATTATTTGAAATTAGAATCATCACTCAAGCAATTGTTTAACGATGATCAAATAAGAGCTCTTATGCGTAAATCCTCTCGCAGCCATATGTGGTCTAATGATACAATTGAAAAAGCACTTAGATTGAAGTATATACGCGGTTCCGGTGGTTATGAAGAACTATTGAAGCAAAAATACACTCTACCGTGCAAACGTACACTTAAAAAAAAATTAGAAAATATCCAATTTTAGGAAGGAATTTGTGACGACATTTTTAAATTATTAGAAGACAAAGTTGCTCAGTTTAAAGACGTTAGAGAAAAAGATTGTTCACTTGTATTGGATGAAATGTCCATTGTTCCAGGCCAACAATTTGATCCATCCACACAGTCATATTATGGAACTGCATCGTTTTGCACGCGTAAAGATTTGCATTTTAATAACGAGTTTGATTAGCATTTGGTACTATTGAATTTTTTGAAACATTCTGATAAGTTCTAATCGCACATCTCATTACTAATAACAGATGCAGGAACTCATCGGGTGCTTAAAATAAGCTGATGAAATACTACATCCATCCATTTTTTCTATTTTGTATATATAATTCTATTTGTGTTTCTAATTCTATTCTTTTGCACCTTTTTATGCATGTAGGCGAAAGAGTTGAAGCTACGCATGGTTTGGTTTTTGTGCTAGCAGGTCTTTTCTCACGTTGGAAAAAAAATGTTGCTTTTTATTTAACACCCAACAGCCATGATGGAGCAATTTTACATCCTGTCGCACTTGAAATCATTAAAAAAGCTGAATCTATTGGACTTTATGTACATAATATCACAAGCGACATCGGCCCAAATAATTTAGCTATGTGGCGTGAGTTTTGTGTTGGTTTCGCTGGGCGTTATTCTTCAATAACAAACTCAATTGCTCATCCTATTGAATCTAATACTCGGAAACTTTGGTTCATTGATGATCCTGGCCATCTTTTGAAAAATTTAAAATTTTGCTTGATTAATAACAAAGTTATTACTTTGTCTGCGAAAGTCGTTACTGATAATAATTTGTCGACCTCTGTAGTTGATGGTTTGCATGTCACAGAACTTGCTGAACTTCAAGAAAATTTACAATTAAAACTAGCACCCAGTATAAAACTAGACGACATTTCGAGTGGCACTTTCAATAAAATGAAAGTAAACAAAGCAAAAAATTGTTGCCTCGTGATGTTAGTGCTAGTCTACAATTTTTATCCATTTTTATTGAAATCGTTTCTAAGTGGTTCACATTAGTGACTTCGCGTACTCCAAAAATTGCTTTAGGGAAGGTGACAGGTGATAATCTTTCGAAAAGAAATTTGAAGAATCAATTGCATTTTTATAATCAATTATAGAGCTTTTCCAAGAAATGAAAGTTGGAAATGGTAAACAATTCAAACCTGTGCAACGTGGAGTGATACCCTGGTAAAAATATGTTATAGGAAACGATTAAAAAAATCGTTCCAAATACGGACTTTGGTTCGTGAATTTACGAAGTGCTATCGTAATTTCACGATCAAAATCCTATATGTTTTATAATAAGTATACTATAAAATGGATATAAGTTTGAATATAGACAGAATGAGAAGGTGTCTATGGGATTGTATCGTTTTGTATAGAAATTACGCAATCGATTGCAGTGTTGTGGAACCATTTTTAATGCAATTTTATTGGAAAATTATGATAGAAACCTTATATGACCAAATGGTTTTTTGAAGTTTGCTATCGTTTTCTATGGAAATCAACAAATCGACGATCTAATTCATATTTGTCATAAATAAACGAGTAAAGCATATTAACCGTTATTGATCGTTCTAAATAAAATTTTATCGAAAAATTATGATAGAATTCTGATATAACGCTATAGTTTCTTATGGTTGTTTATCGTTTTTTATGAGATACCGTAAACTGTCGATCGTTATTTATATGAATCCTCATATATGAATTATATCAAGAATATATTTTTGTCATATATTGAATGACCCTGAAGTTTATTTCCGATTTATTCCTGTTTATCTTGTTATCCTCCGTGTATACGGGTAAGCTTTCCACCCTTTCGTTTCTTAGCAGTCGGTATGTCTGTTTACAAATGTTATATTGAAAAGCAATTGTTCACATAGTGAATAGTCTTTGATACCTACACTGTACTTGCATAACCAATTGCAGCAAGAAATCTTCCTTGCGATTAAATCGAAGACGTTTAATGTAATAAATATTTATTACATTTTTCGACACTTTGTAATACATGGAACAAATGTTACGATAACATTTCATATTGTTTATCACAAACAAGTTAGTTCCTTTTTATCAACTAATAATCCTTATAGCTGTTTTCGGGAGATCTCAGAAATTATATAAATGCTTCTTTTTTATTGCGATTTATATAAATATATGTAACGCGTGGGTCGAACGAGCGGGTCGAGCGCGGAAACGAGAGTGCCCAACGGCGGGACTCAGCGTTCGAAGTAGGCCCGCGAAGATGCTGATATCAGCGATAAGGGCCTCTTGCGACGCTAAGCAGATCCGTCACGTTAACGATCAACGTGACGGGATACTCGGATGCCCAGGAAGTATCGAGTATTCGATACTTCCGTCGCGGACGTGACACTCCCCCCCTACCGAAAATCGATGCTCCTGCATCGATTCTATCGCATGATACATAATTAATCTCTTTTTTCTTTTTACAAAAATATCGTCAATAATATAATGAGTCGCGAGCTTAATCTAATTCTTCGTTGTGTCGGTCCTAGGGTGGTCGGATGCAGGTGTAGTTATCAATGTCGGATGTAGCCGTGGTCCAATGCGGTTGGTGTTGTCTATCGTAGCTCGTCTCAGGATTTTCTTTTTAGTAGTACCATGGATATAGCTGTGGCTCGATGCAGTTATTCTCTGTTTGTTCCATTTTGTGTGGTGTCCTTTGATCATAATTCTTCTGATTTTTCTTTTATGTTTGCAAATAAATGTTATCTGTAACAAAATATCTGATTAGTAGTAGGGATGGTTAGTAGAGTGTCAACAGTTAGAAGGATTGTGGTGTAGGAGTATAAATTTGGTAATGATACGTTGTCTGCTATGTTTTCAGTGTATGCGTCTCAGTTTTGTCCGTAATGTCCTTGTTATCTATATAGGTTGTATTCCTTGGTTAATATTATATCCTTAATCGTCTTTATTTCCAAAAATTTCAATTCCAATCGTTCTTATTATAAATGTATTCTGTATGCCTGAAACAATCTAAATCATTAGTGTTTTGGGGGTGTTAGTAGAAGATTTGGTATGTTAATGTTGGATCGTCGGAAGGATCTTTTCTCTGTAGGAAGAATGTCTTAATTTGTATATACTATCATAATAAAGTAACATGCTTGATATTTGTTGTAAATATTTAATAGTTCTTGCGGGTTTCAGAAGCAGAAAAGCTTTGAATAGTGTCCTGAAAATATGATATTGCTTTAAGTCCTTCGAATCCAATTTGAAGTTGTACATTAACGTGATTAGAAATGAGCTTTAATATTCACCTGATAATGTTGACAATATTCATAGTTCTATATTTTCAGTTCTAAATTTCTTTTAATTCTTTGTCTTTCGACGAATACGTCAATATTTTACACAGTGAAGATTGCTAAGCATTGAAAATTTGCGTGCTAAATCCAAAATCAAGAGAATAGTACTAATCAATATTGTAGAAAACTAAAGTATTTTTCAATCTGTCAAAACGTTTTCCAAACCGTCATTCTTTTGCAATACTTTAGCTTTTAATTTATATTTTCTAGTATGGTAATGTTTTTTGCTTTTTATCACGTGCTGAACATAATGTATTATTCTTGTACTTTTAAATCTTATAGATTTAATATAATCTCAAAATCGAAATTTTCCAAACATTTGTTTTGTAAATTTTAGACCACTCCATTCTTTTATAATCTCTTGATTGAATATTTTGCGTTTGAGCTTCAGAAAATTGTTGATTTGTTACTGACTGTGTTTCACATTCACTACCGTCATCAAAATGATTCGGTCCAACTTTAAAATAAACGTATTCATAATTAAAATTTTCACTTTTTTCCAAAATATCCGTATTTAATATGCAATGTTCTTTAATAATTGCTTAAAATTGCCGAGAATTTTGTACAAGGTTTTGTTGGTGAAATAGTCCACTTTTGATGAATAACAGAATATCGATCAAATACTAAAATCGATTTCGTATTTTGATAAGTGTGGTTCAATTATCGATACACATTGCAGTAATCCTTGTTAAATTTCAAGAAAACGAATGTGTGTGTATTTTTTTTGTGTTGAGTTATAAAATTGTTTTCGTATTGTGTTTAATTTTCATTTTATAATTATATGTATTTGGTTTTGTACATATTCTACTAAACCGTATGGATGAATCGAAACACATTTAATTTATTCGTCAATTTTGTTGCTATTGTCTTTGTCCAATGTTCTGTCAAGTTTTTGATAGAATTTGCCAAGTCCGTAAAATAAAATTGGAAATACCTTGTGATATTTTGTAATATTATATCATCTGAAAAGTGTTGTTTACAGATTAGACCAAAATATATTTTTATTCTTCTGGTAGGAATCGCTATTTTTGTTATTGCCGCGTCATATTTTGATAATTTATTCTGTTCCATATTCACTTTTTCGGTCAAAACTTTCTCAAAATACGTGTTAAACGAACAATTAACTGATATAAAGAATGATATGTTTCTTTTTCTTGTAATTACATTTGACCGCTTCATTTTTATATTTTTTGTAATCGTAACGTCTTTGATATTCGCGATTTTCTTTCTTGTTTCAGTCGCTTTCTGAAACAATTTATTTATGTCTGTTTCTTCAGTAGTCGAAAATTGGTCGGTCGTCTTTAGTTGAATTAATTTCGCTGTACAATCGTCTGGAGAGCGAAAATTTGGAGTAACTTCTGGCGCTGGTATTTCCGAATTTTTGATTAATTTATCTGGAGATCTGAAGTTAGGAGGTGGTGGAGAATCGTAGTTTCGTTCTTTTGGAGTTTGATTTGTTAGCAACAATGTTTCTTCCATCTTCTTTATTGGATCTTCAGCGCGAATTCTTGGCGGGCTAGCACCTATTTCGGCAAGTTTAAGTTCCAGGTCCTCTTCTTCATATATTTTTATTTCATTTAGGCTCTTTCCTCGGCCATTTTATTATTATTTCTTTTTATATTTATTTTTGGATAGACCCTTTTTCCTTTTGGTACCGGTTCATATTCTTTTGTCCTTGTTTCAATTTTTGGCGCTTGATCATCTTGTGAAGATTCTTCTTCCCATTTTTTAATATTTTGATTTTTTGTTGCTTCTTTTTCTTTGTTTGTCTCTGGTATTCCTAACTGCTCCGAAAATTCTTCTTTAATCATTTTTTCTTCTATTTGCTCTGTTAATTCTTCAGTTTCTTCTTCATTATCTTCTTTCGTCTTTTTAATTTTCTCATTTTCTTTTATAATACGAATTCCTTCTTCCATATTTTCTTGTAATTTCTTTCTTTTCAATTTTAATTTTTTCAATGGTTTTTGTTTTCTTTTGATTGTTTCGATGTCTGTATTTTCGATTGCCCAAATTTCTTGATCCGTAGTGTCACTAAAGTTTTTCGTGATGTCGGGTTTGGCAGCTAGTTGTGGCCTCTTTGTGTCTTCTTTTGAGTCCATAGAATTATCCAAATGCAGTTGATAAAATTCTTCATTCTTATCCTTTTTTGTATTTGTATTTGTAATACTAACTGGACTTTGTTTAGAACTTCGTGGTGCCAAATAACTTTATCAGATTCAACGAATGGAATTTTCAATTCGTTCATTTTGATGCACCGTTCAGCATATGATAACTCTATCACATTTTCCCAAAAGAGTTCATTACCTAAAATAGCATCTGCTGGAATTAGAAAATCATTCGGAACTATGTAAAAATCTGTTGGTATCGAATTTACTTCAATTATGCACTTGCCTAAAGTTTTAGTGCTGCCTTTAGTAATACCGTTTAATTCGTAACTCGGCGAGGGAAACGTTATGACGTCCGATTTAAGTTTTATTTCTTTTATTAAATTAATTTCAGTTCCACAATCTATCAGGAATTGTGCTTGTTCATTTATTAAATTTTTTGATTTTAATATTATCGATGGAGGCTTATGATCAATATTTATTTCATGTTTGATATTAAAACTTTGGATAGGCTTTATTTGTTCTATTGACTCTCGCTTCGCGTCACGCTTTTCCGCGAAGCCTATCTTTGGTTTTTCATGGATCATTACATCTTCTGTTTTAAAGTGTCTTTTATGCGAATCGGGTCTACTGTGTCTCGTATTGTCGTATTCGTTTCGAGAATTTTCATTTGAAAATATATTCCTACTGGTAGAATAAAATTCCGTCAAATTGTCTTTTTTATTGTGAGAATAATCCGAATGGTGAAAATTGTTTACATTATCATTTGAATTGCTACATTCGTCTCGAAATCTGTCGTATCTGTCCCTAGAATAATCATGTTTGTTTCTGTGACAATTTCTATCTCCACCACGGAAATGATTGAATTCTCCGCGAGGATTACCAGGATAACCATTATCAGGTGCGCAACTAAGTTCCCGGGTTTCACAAGAGATTGCGCTAGCGTCACGTGTAGTCGTAATACATGCGTGAATTTGAATTGGTTTTATATTGTAAACATCTCCAAACAATTACCAATTATAATACTAAAAAATATTGCTACGCAAAAGTTTATTTCTAACAATAACAATGTCGAGTTTTGTGCCAAATAAACAGCATTTGCGGGAAGTTTTGCTTTTTTATTTTAACTTGAAAAACACTGCTGCTGAAGCACGTCGTTTTCTTGAGAAAGCCTACAGCGAACATGCACCATCGAAAACTACTTGTGAGGATTGGTTTAAACGCTTCAAAAGTGGCGATTTCGATATTAAAGACAAGGAGCGCTTCGGAAGACCAAAAACAATGGAGGACGCCGATCTGCAAGTGTTATTGGATGAAGATGATACGCAAACACAAGATCAACTTGCGGAAGCATTAAATGTTACTCGCCAATGTATCAGCAATGGGACCTACTACCGCACCCGCTCTATTCACCAGACCTAGCGCCTTCAGATTACCATTTGTTCCGATCGATGGCGCATGGTTTGGCAGGGGTGCATTTAAAAAACTTTGAAGAAGTTAAAAATTGGTTGGATGAATGGTTTCACTCAAAAGACACGTCGTTTTATCGTCGCGGTATTCATGTATTGCCAGATAAATGGCAAAAGTGTATAGCTAGTGATGGCCGATATTTTGAATAAACCATTTTTTGTATAATTTTTGAAATTTCAATTTTTATTTGATCGAAAAAAACCCGGGAACTTAGTTGCGCACCTGATAAATTTTTCACTAAAATAATTTTGTACGTCAAAGGAATTGTATCTATTTCTACTGTCTCGAGAGTTTTCCTGTCCTTTATATTTTTGTAATTCCAAACAGTTTTCTGTTTTATGTCCTATTCTGTCGCAAAAAGCACAATTTTCTCTTTTATATGTGTCATTTAAGGAATGCGTTTCTAAAAATCTAACTTTGGATGTTTCTACTGCCGGATTGGTGTTAGACGATTTTAATTTTTGTATTTCTTGTAATTCTCGTTCTATTGCAAAAGCTATATCTGTTGCGATTTCAAATGTTTTGGGATTTAGAATAATAATTAGGTGGTGAATTCTGTTATCTAATCCGCGAATAAATGTTTTTCTTGCTAACTCCTTCATTTCTGCTATTCGTACAGTTAATAATTTTTCGTTGGTTTTCCTATTGTATGTATTTTCTATCATGTTCAAAATTCTTTTTAGTATTCTTTTGATTCTATGTGTATAATCTAATACCGATTTATTATATTGTTGCTTACATCTTTTTAATTCAATTTCAAGATCCGATATTTCTAAATTCTCGCTAAATACTTTTCTAAGGTCATTCAGTAATTCCGATAGAGTATTATAAGTTTTGTTAAAAATTTGTTGTCTCGCGCTTCCTGTCAGTTTCATGGGTAGTACTTTAATAAATTTCGTTCTGTCCAATTTTGATAGAAATGTTTGTGCCGTCTCGCAAATTTCGCAAAAGTCTTCGATGGGCATATTGTATCCATCGAACGCTGGAATATATTCACTAATATCACTAAACTTTATTGAATTTTGAGTTTCGTTTGCCATTTTATAAATATAACAAGAGAATTAAGTTGTAATTTTTTTTATAAATTTCAAGATGTCGTATAAATGATTTATGTCAATATATCTATTTCGTCTTTGGGAATTTTGAAAAAAAAAGTCAGAATTCGAAATCAATTTGATTAAATTATAATTTTCTGTAATAATTTATCCAAAAATAATTGAAGATTAATTTCGATTTTGTCTTTATTATTCTTATTATAAAACAGACTGTTTGAGCAATACCATTTTATCAGCATAAGTGTTGTATATTGAGATACAAGGCAAAGCAGCATGCAACAGAATATATAAGTGTCAAATTTCTTTTTATCTTTTTTTTATGCTTGATTCTACAAAAGTTAAGTTTTGTATTCAAATTTTTAGTAATTTTGTTATAAATTAAATTGCAATAATATTTCTTTTTTATTTTGTGAAGCTTGGATTAAGAAATTTGACTAATACAAAAGTTCATTTTAGATCGTGTAAAAGTATGTAAATTTCACTTACCAGAGTAGTGTATATTTAATGTATTTTCAATTTTGGGTTTAATTCCTTTTAAATGTTTGTCCTTCTGTATATTATATTTCCCTTGTCCTTAGTTTTGTCGTCCTAGTAATTAGTTACCATGAAATTTTCGTCCTTCCTTCTCGTTATATTTTCCGTCGTTATAGTTGCAATTGTCCTTTGGTGGTAATCGTAGTCTTTTTTTTATGTCTTCTTCTTCTTATATAATTATTATCACACTGTCTTGTTTTGTCTTTATTCTTTCTGTCTGTAATAATATTGGTCTCGGCTATTTTTTTTTGTCTATTTTGCATTTGAAATATGTGATTTTAATTCATTATTTTTTGTACGTTTTTATTAATTTTCCTTTCTTTGTTTTTTATTGTTTAATTGTCTATATTATTATTTTGTTTAATAACTTTTTTTACTTGTTGGCGTTTTATTTATTTTATTCTATTCTTTTTCATTAATTTATATTTCTTCTTTTTTATACGACCACTTGAGACACTACGTATATACTTCATTTTTCTTCAAAACTATTTTTGACACCATGTATATACATAAAAAATTTTTTCACATCCCACTTCTGACACCATGTAACGCGTGGGTCGAACGAGCGGGTCGAGTGCGGAAACAAGAGTGCCCAACGGCGGGACTCAGCGTCCGAAGTAGGCCCGCGAAAATGCTGATATCAGCGATAAGGGCCTCTTGCGACGCTAAGCAGATCCGTCACGTTGACGATCAACGTGACGGGATACTCGGATGGCAAGGAAGTATCGAGTATTCGATACTTCCGTCGCGGACGTGACATATAGAACATAAAATTATTTTTACTAATACTAATGGCATTCGAGCATTTTTGGCAATACTCTTTTGATAAATATATCTCTTTTTATAAAAAATATTAATTAGAAAAGAAAAGTAGTTAGTGAATCATCTTATAATCTTATCCGTTGACCGCGTAGCAGATTTTCAACGTGCCTAATGCTTGTGCCACAGCTTGAAATGCAAAAAAATCAGAAGTTGTTTCATTTATCGTACGCGATAAAAAAAAGAAGAATGACATACTCCTTGGATTTATACACAAAAAAACTTTCGACGTTAATCCATCTATCAGTTTATAATCAGGATAAAAAATAATCCGATGATAATTCGTCTATGGTGCTTGCAAGAAACTAGAAAAAGTGATGCACTTATTCGTGTTTACGTACGTTTCGTGTGCAACAAAAAAATTAAGACTTTAATGCGTTAAAAGAGTTTATAATAGAAAAAATCAGAAACGGGCGTGACAGAAACAAAAAAAAACAATGACAGTAATTTGTTTTATATGCAACAAGAAAAAATTATAGCGTTAATTCGTTCGTAGTTTGTGATGATACTAAAACATAAAGCAATGTCACGTCAATTCTTAAGGTTACCGAATGCAAGTAAGATTACAGTAATTCGTAATTGAACTATTACTTCTAATACTAATACTTCATTTGTGAATATATTAGCTGCAAACCGATATACTAGTAAACGAATTATTTTATCCATTGACCGCATGTCAATATATTCTTGAAAAAAATTGTTGAAAACTTCTGTATACTTTGATACTTGGTTGTTCACTGTTTGCAATTCCTTAGTCCCGCCTACATGTATCGTTTTTGTACCGCATTCGATAAACGATACAAAACTTGTATTGTGCCGACAATTAAGATTCAATTAAGAAGGTTCTTTCTATTTTATTCTATTAAATAGAAGCCGAGGCGGCACGAGGCAAGTGGGAAGCCGACAATGCGCGCGCCATGTTTCTCCTGATGTCGACGATCGAGACGGAACACAGGCGACCATTACTGACATGCGAGACGGCACATGATATGTGGGACAAATTATCGCGACTGCACGAACAAAAATCAGCGGCAAATAAATTGTTATTGTCGACAAAGTTATACGAGCATCGGATGGGTCCGAACGACTCGATGATTCAGCACGTGGCGAAAATTCGAAATATGGCGGCGCAATTGAGAGATGTGGGGGAGAGAGTCTCCGACACGGCCATCATGGCGAAGGTGCTCGGCAGTCTCCCGCCAAAATATTCGGGCTTCCAGACAGCGTGGGACAACGTACTGCCGACCATCCAGAGACTCGAAAATCTCGAAGAGAGGCTTATTCGAGAGGAGAATCGACTGTCGGAGACGGATGAAAATCCGGGTGCATTTGCAGCGGCGCGCGAGCCAAATAAAAAGAAGAAAAATAAAAGTGACGGCAAAGAAACTAAATCCAAGAAGAAGTCCGATAAAAGCAAAATAAAGTGTTTTCGATGCCAAGGTTTTGGACATTTCGCGTGCGAGTGTAAAAATAAAAAAACTGAAAAAGATCGCGACAGTAGCGACAATCGTGAGTGCGCGTTCGTGGTCGAGAGTGACATTAGAAAAATTTATGCGAGTGTCGGTAAAAACGGGTCGAGCGAGATACCGGCTGGTGTCGTGAGCACGGTGCTGAGTGCGGATAAGAGCGACGCCTGGTTGACCGACAGTGGGGCTTCTCGACACATTACTTTTCGTCGCGAGTGGCTGAGAGACTATCGCGAGTAACCGACCGGGGGTACGGTGACACTTGGTGACGGGAAGGAGTGTCGAGTCGTTGGCGAAGGCATTGTTGACATTAAGAAATATGTGCGCGGAGGTTGGAAATTCTCAACGATTGAGAAGGTGCTCTATGTACCTGAGATGAAGAAAAATTTGTTCTCGGTTGGCGTGTGCGCGCGTAAAGGTATCGGTATGTTCTTTTATAAAGATGTCGTGAGTTTCGACAATCGAGGACTGATAATCGGACACGGGGTCGAACAAGAAAACCAAATTTACCGTATGCTTTTTAAAACAATGTGCGCGAATGTGAGGGGCGAAGCCAACGCGGTTAAAGTTGATTCTCGGATATGGCATGAGCGTCTCGGACATGTCAACACGAAGGCGATGCAGAAGCTTGTGAAGGATGAGCTCGTGAAGGGCGTACGAATCACCGGGGATAAAAAAGAATTCTGTGGATCGTGCCAAGAGGGGAAATCGCACCGGAGAGCATTCAAGAAGACTCGAGTGCGTGCTGAGACGGTTCCGGGCGAAGTGATACATACCGATGTATGTGGTCCCATGACGGTTGAATCGATCGGTGGTGCGCGATTTATTTTTACTTTTAAAGACGATGCCACAGACTTCCGATATGTGTAATTCATGAAACATAAAAACGATGTTTTCGAAAAATTTAAAAAGTTCGCAAGCTGGTCGAAAACAAATTCGGGCGTAGAATGCGCGTGCTTCGTTCCGACAACGGTCGTGAGTGCTGGAACAAAGAGTTCACGAATTTCCTGAACAAGTTTGATTTTCGAGAAACGAACGGAGATCGATGCATCTTTATTGGTAACGTCGGAGAGAAAAGAGTCTATCTGGCGCTGTTCGTCGACGACGGTCTGGTTGCGGCGGAAGACGCCGAGACGATCAAGCTGGTACTGGATCAGCTCAGCAATAAATTCAAGATCACGCTCGGGGACGCGAATCTATTTGTGGGTCTTCAAATCGAGAGAGATCGATCGAGAAAATCGATCTTTATTCATCAGACGGGGTACGCCAAGAAAATTTTAGAGAGGTTCAAAATGAGCGACTCAAAATCATCGAGCACACCGAGTGCTGCGGGTGTAACTCTGTATCCACTAACAGAAGACGAAAGAGAAGCATCGAACGTACCGTACAGAGAGGCTGTGGGCTCATTGATGTTCCTGGCTATCGTGTCGAGGCCAGACATAGCCTTCTCTGTGAATGAAGTGAGCAAATTCCTAAATCGACACAGCGAGGTGCATTGGCGTGCCGTGAAGAAGATTCTCGCGTATATCGTGGGAACAGTGGACTACGGCATAACGTATCGAAACGGCGGAAGTAGCGTGAAGAAGACTTTCATCGGATACTCCGACGCAGACTTTGCCGGTGATATAGAGAACAGACACTCTACCACGGGTTATCTGTTCGAACTAGCGGGAGGACTCGTTACATGGAGCAGCCAGAGGCAGCGAATCGTCACTGCAAGTACGACGGAGGCTGAGTACGTGGCAGCCTCGGTTACGTCACGTGAGGCTATCTGGCTGAGAGGACTACTCACGGATTTGGGATATCCATGTAAAGAAGCCACGACGATTTTTGTGGACAATCAAAGTGCAATTCGTCTAGTAAGGAATCCCGAATTTCATAAGCGGACGAAGCATATAGACGTTCACTATCACTTCGTCTGGGAGAGAGTACAAGCGAAAGAATTACGAGTGGAGTATCTTCGATCGGAAGAGCAAAAGGCCGATATCTTTACGAAGGCGCTTCATCGAAATCGTTTTTGTATGCTAAGAGAGCATATCGGAGTTTTTCAAGACGGATGCAGCATAAGCGGCGGAAGTGTTGAAAAGGGTTTATGCGAATCCGCCTTTAAGAGTCCGTCGGGAGAAGACGGCGATTGGCCGAGCGAGGCCGAGTAAAAAAAGGACACACGAGGCTAACGAAGACTCGTGCGGGAGTGCGTGTGGGCGCGAGCTCACGCACTTGGTCAAGAACAGTCATTCGTTGAAGAAAGTTGAGTTATACGTTTGTAACAAAGAGACCTAGTCAGCGAAGAGAAATAGTCTATCGTGAAAACGACTCTCTTCGCTCGTAGCAATTACCGAAACGCGAATTCCATTATTTACGTTGTAATCAAAAGTATTATTTGCCTTTATCAATATCGCGTATTGTTTTTTTTTGTATCTCAAGGACACGAGTGTGCGAATATCACACGAATAAAGACAGCAAGATATTTTTTCTTCAACGTGCCAGCATTATTCATCTAACAAGACCTCGAATTCCCAGTCATATCCACAGATCTCTCTTGAATAAGTGATTTATTCAACAACTTGAAATGCACATATACAAAATTTTTTTGAAATTGAATTTAGGTCTTCTGGTAACTTATGGGCTTTTTGTGTATTAGATCCAGATTCGAATACTGTTAAAAGTAAATTTTCTTTTGCTTACGTTATTTAAACATTTATCATGCAAACAGACAAATTATTAATTTGTTCTTTTAACACACACACGCACACGTATACACACCCACACGCACATTTTTCAGCCAAACAATTAGTACTGTAAGTAATACAAAATTTAAATATATTATTAACCCTCAGCGGGTACTCTATACTGTTTGTCCCGATCCGGGTACTCTGGGTCTGTGAGACTAGAGCGATTTTCAATCGCTTATAACTCGAAGCCAAATCATCGTGGGGAGACGTTTTTTTTTTTAAATCCATTGCCAGAATCTCAAAAAAACGAATGCGTGATCCATTTTACTCCAAATCTAAAGGTTTTGTTAATATTTACAAAATACAAGGAGACCTTTCGAAAAAAAATTTTTTTTTTCAAATTGTTGTAAAAAAATGAAAAATAAAGATAAATTAATTTTAAAAACGGTTTTTTTAAGCTCAAGTGTTGTACTTTAAGGCTGTATAGGTCATTTTTCGATTAAATTAGGATAAGCGATTTATTTTTGCGATTGAAAGTTAGTATTTTTTACAACGTATTTTTCATATATACACGGCCATTATCGCTAGAAAATTTGCAAAAAAAATTGTTTAAAAAATTTTTTAGCCTACCTTATCATAAAATAAGATATATATACATGCATACATAAATATATACATATGTATATAATATTTTAAAAAAATATATATATATATAAATATAGAGTTGCAATGGTAAAGAAAGATAAAAATCGAGATATACTATATTATTTGAAAAGTATTTATTATCTGAAAACTATTATCATTATAACATTGTAATTATTTTTTACATATCGGTAGTTGAACAAGCAGAACAAATTGTAGATGTATGTTCGATCTTATTCTTCCCCAGAAAAAGCATCATTTTCGTAAACTTACTCCGTGTTACGGTTCTCGATTGCTGCCAACTCAGCGGCGAACCGCGTGCGAGACCGCGTCTCCATTTCTGCCTTAAAAAAAAAACTAAGCTATTAAAAATTTGCTTTCACGCGCACTATACATTAAAACATATATTTTTACATTGTTAAGTAATTTAAATATAAATTCTAAATAGTTATAATTTTTTCATAAAACTTACTTTCTGACACTACGGGTACTCTGGGTCCAGGAGACCCGAATTGAATTTTTCAATGCTCCTAGCTCCGTAGGTGACGTCGCACTGGAATGGCACAAGTGCTCCCTCGATTTGGCACACAAAGAAGGATTTTTCCCCGCTATAACGAATCCCCCTCCCCTGCGCCCCTCCGAGATATTCACATATACGATTTTGCGCTCGGGTCTGTCAGACCCAGAGTACCCGCTGAGGGTTAATAATTATTTTTATTGAATAATTATAAATACTGTCACAATCAAAAGTTTAAAACATTAAAATTTGACACATTATAATTAGCCATTAATTTTCAGGTGATAGAAATTTGAAATTCGTAATTCTTTTTTTCTAATGATTTACGTTTATAAAATACAAAAATATTTATTATAATTTAATTATCATAGCATTTGAAATTGAAATTAGTATCCGAAATAGTAATAGAATTAGAATTTGAATTTTAATTAGAAATGGAAGTTGAAAATGAAATAGAAATTGGAATTGAAATTGGAATTGAAATTAATTTGCGAATGGTCAAAGCGTCTCTTAGCTTTTGAAGTCAGGAATACCGGGGTGTTCTTCATCTAAACCGAAGAATCCCGGAGCGTAGTTCGGCGGCAGCTGGCTAGTCATGACCGGTGAGGATGGTGCGATGGAGGTTGTGGGATGTGGAAATAATGCACTACACTGTTTTATTTTGAATACTAAAATACTATATCTTGCTAAATAAATATATAAAAGTCCGAGGCCGAGTTAACAAATCACTGAATCAACGTACGATTCTAAGACCGAATGAGTCAGGATCCACTGATCGAGTGATCCTAAGACTCGTGAGGGAGTCATCACGAATGATCCCAAGACTCCGCGAGTGATCTTAAGGAGATCATAGTACTAACTGTCCTGAGACTTAAAACTGACTGTCTTGAGATGATCATTTTCGCTGCTCTCGATATTATTAATAATAATCCTAAGCTACTCCTCTCCACAATCGCACATGGTTCTTTATTGGCCAAACTTAATCTTTTAGTTTTTCCAATGGACCCAGATTATAGGGTAGGGATTTTGCTTCTAACGGTGGAAGGGTTCTTTGGAATTCCCTTTGGTGGGGATTTTTATAAACAGTACTGATAACTGTGGAATCTGCCAAGTGCCAACTCGAATTTATGAGTTTAGGAAGTTTATGAAATTAAGAAGTTTCGGGTTTCTCGAGTGAGATCTTCTTGAGAAATTTTGTATGCGCTGGTTACTTGGAATTTGCTTATCCAAAAGGAAAAAAAAAGTATTCATTGTTCGTCTTCTTGGGTTGCCTTTGTTATGGCTTCTCGAAAGATTTCTGCAGAAGTCATCGATGTCTTTTGAGACGTTTCCAGCGCCTCCCCTTCGTCCTCGGGAGAAGGTGAACACGCTGGAATGAGTCTTTAAAGATAAAAGTTCGTGTACTGGACCCGCGTGATGAATTTATTTCCCCCAATCGATCTTAAGTGTGACGTTTCAAGGATCTGGAGGGAAAATCTCTTTTCTTAGGAAATCTGTAGGAATATTTTTCATATGCCCCAGATTGCCCAATGATCTTCCGCAAAAGGGCTTAGCGCAGTGCCAGGGGTTTTTGCGGAGATCTAGACTTCAGGATAGGTTAGGAATTCTCCGAAGGGGCTTAGCGCAGTGCCAGGGGCCTTCGGACAACTACAGACGAAATTTCGACTAATCTCAGACTTCCAAAGGAAATTCTGAGAGATCCTGAGAGGGTTCTCAGGTGAGACTCTATTCTTCCTGATCTAGATTTGATCACGTCAAGAATCTATCTGATTTCTTAAACTTTTGCGGACCCTTTTATACTTATCCGGAGCGTGGTGATCTCACACTGTGCCTACCCCTCGATGGCTTTTCATCGGAGGGGGCTTTTTCTGGAAACAGGGACAAGTAGCTGGATCTTGCTTTAAGTATCCGTTTTGCGTATTTGTCAGCAGTGAGAATCAACCCCGCTATTGGTTGTTCCGAATGAAACAAAAGGACCGATTGGTTTCTGGAATTTGAAATTTTTATTTATCTACCTCTTCTTCGTGAAGTTTCCGTAACGGAAATATTCACTAGGTAGTAACGACTTTTTCCCTTATTTTAGTACCGTTTACGGTTCAGCGACAGCGCTGACTTCTTATCTTTGCTTCAGCTGGTTTGCCTGGCGCGAAGATAAGATCATAGATCTTCCTTATCGATTATCATTAATCGATAAAGATCAAGTGTCTTGAGTAATTGTGGTGATTGCTCTCAGACAATTAGGGCGCTGCTGTATTAACGACAGCCAATCACCGCCCATCGCATTATTGAGCATATCTGTGTTGGGTTTTCACGTGTTGTGCTTTGCAACAACTCATAAGATTGTTGCAAATTTTGTGTTTTTCAGTGAAAAAGTGTTTTTTTTTCAAAGGTGTTGAGTGGTGACCGAGAAGAATTAATAAATTTTGTATAGTTAATTAATTTTATCTTGACGCTAGGTCACCTGAAATAGGTTATGAAAAACTTTTAACGAACTTTTCTTGGTTATTTTCTTGATTTCAATTCAAGGAAATAACCAATAAAATTTTGGTGATCTTACTCATCATTAATTTTAAATGAAAATTCATAGCAATAACCATTTTTAAAATTTTGTAGACACGCGGTTTTTTGGTTGGTCTCTTGATGAGAGGTCGCAACGCTGGGAGTTAGTGAAAGAAGGATATTTTTCAGACGTTCTTAGGAAGGGAGAGGAACCTGGAACGTCACACTTTACTATGAATTACATTCGCCTTATCATTTTCAAACGAACTTTCATGCGAGATCCTTTCCAGAGTTACGTATACGTAACAGTAATTTAATTTTTTTTTAAGGCGGGTGAAAAAACCTTCAAAAGGCACCGAACTACGTCCGGTAGTGTGGGATTTTTACCGCACTAAAAAAACACCTGTCACAGCCAGGAATAACTTCTGAACCGCGTTAGTAGTAGGTCACCTACAACTGTAACAACAAAAAATACATATAATTAGTAAAGATTTGTACAGTATTAGATTAACTATTAAGGAAGTACAAATTCAAATTTAACTTCCATTTTCAACATGATGCACCGTCCTTCAAGTCCATGGTTTTCAAACACTTGCTCATCTTTTTTTCTAATGCGTGATAGCTAACCCGATCTCAGTAGTTCCACTTTGTAGCAGTAGGAAGCGTAATCGCCATTCACCAAATATCTGCAGCTTTGACTCATCTTTCACTATAGTCAAAGGTCTGTAGTATCTTAATGACGATTTTTATTGGAACTGGAAGTAAATAATACAAAGATTTTAGTTAATAATCGTGATTCCAGCTTAATTACAGGTAATTTCTAACTTACTTTTCGAACAGAAACATCGAACATCTTAAGCCCTTTGAAAAGTGGAAAATTCTTAGTGCTTTGTTCCTAGCACCCGTTCAAGCGAAAATCTTCAGTTTCCAAACTAGGTTTCTGTAAATTAAATGTAAACATAATGTCATTCACTACTTTAGAATTATACATTCTAAAATTTCAAAAATTTATACGTACCACTTTGCTTTGCCACTTACAAGGACTGTACCAGGGTGGTGGGTCACCGATTTTCCCCAATCTTTGCACACTTTTAGTAGTCCATTGGGACAATATAATGTGCAAATACTAAGGTGCACTTCTCAAGTGTTTTCGAGAAAATCGCAAGCAAAGTTTGCGATTTTCGACGCGACGAGTGTGTTCCCTGGCGTTACGATGCTTAACAAGCAGTGGCGGCGGCCGAGTGGTTAGCGTTCCAGCTTCGTGATCGCTAGGTCGCTGGATCGATTCCCGTTGGTGTCTTTTTCTTTCTTTTTTTCTTCACTTATTTCATATATATTACAATTTAAAGGAAATATAACGCGAAAATATATTTATTTGCACGATTTTTTATTACAACAAACATATTTAAAATTGTGGACGAATAAAGGACGAAATGCATTGATTTTCATTCATTATTCTTATTTATTAAACAAATAATTACAAAAAAATAAGAAACAACCAAAGATAATTAAAATTTTAATTGTCTAATGCATCTTGAGGATTACAAATCGTGAGATGATAGTTATCATACAAACAGGAGAAACATAAAGCGGCTTGTTTAGAATATGTATCGGAAAACAAATTTTTAATCTGCCCAAGGAATTAAACGTCGCAGGGTTGACATATTGGGTTATATTTAGGTGGTACAACTTTCAATGTACAACTAGGAGAACACATAGGTCATTGCTAAAAATTTCATCATACGGTGCAGGGTTTGTTTAAGGGGGGGGTATGGTTTTGAAGGCAGAAAAAATCAGGTTTTTACAGATTTTTTTTTGGGCGTACGGTGAAAGTACATTTATTTCTGATTGTTGTACATTAAAGAGTAGTAATTGAACTATATTCTGTGAAATATTGGTTCAAAAATATTGAAAATTGACCGAATGGCAGCAATTCTTCGCAGGCGCCTCAGAAGAAATACATTTTGCGGTGCACATCATATCTCAGCACTGGATCATCTGAAATGAAATAACCAAAGTTTTTTCCTTAATTTTTATGTCCCTCTAGGTATCGCTGCCGAGTTTTTCCATTTTTTTTAATTTTTGAACTTTTTACAAGACTTGAAAGTGAAAATACCGATTTTTGGCCTAAATTCATGACTATTGTTGTTAATAATAAGAAAAATAAAATCAAAGACGAAAAAATCTCGCCAGGGTTACCTCATAAATTATGTAAGGAAATACTGTAAAAAATTTGAGAACGATCGGTTGAATAGATTTTCAGATACAGTGTGCACCGACTCAAAAAACATCGACTTGAGAAAAACGCGTTTAAAGTTTTTCGTAGCGAAAAGACCCTGATAAAACTTAGTAAGCTATTTATTTTTTATTTTACTCACATAGAATCATCAATGCCGGGACCATAGAGTATAGAACTTTCGTCAAGAATGTCCAAAGCATCTTTTTTATCAAGTCTGCGGCGAATTCTATCATTTTTAGCGGTTTCAGCTGCTCGCTCATCTGCTCTGTTCATTCGAATATCGTTGGTTCGAAGCGCCCATCCATGACAACTTGGACCAGTACTTATTCGCATCTCTTCTAGGAAGGTTAAATAAGCTTTACAGCCTTCATTGAAAACACAAGCAGCCACTGAAGATGCAAATTCGACGATAATTGCTGAACCACTCTCAACTTTCGGCGCAATCTTCCAAATAAGCTGGTTCAAACTCTCATTATTATTTTGTGTGAATCCGCCAATACATCGCTCTAGGAGAGCATCTTTGCTTAAATCTTCATAAATTGGCTTGATTCCTTGTAAAACATCAGTTGGTAGAGCAGAATATGTGTGTTTGAAATTATTCAGCTTGTTTGAAGCTGCAGCTTTCTGCCATTCACACCATGAGTCTTCTCCGCTAGGGCAGTTTTCGTGTTGCGGTTTTGCATCGGTTGAGGCATAATGATAGTAAGTAGCCCAAATGGCTTTCTTCATTTCTTCTACAGAATTAGAATTGAAACGAATTGCACGACCATAGTACTGGGTGAGCTTATCAATCATTTTTGCAGTCAGTTTCCCTTTACCTGAGAGAGTTTTTTTTTAAATTTTTTTTCCAGTTTTGGTTTCACTATCAGTCATAGTTTTTTTGACTAAATCACGCAAACGAGTTCCCATCCTTTTTTGGACGTGTCCAACACATTCTTTTTTATTGACTAGAAAATTTTCACCATAAGGTTCAGCATTGATAACACCACTATATGTTTTCGAGTCACCATCTCCAATATAGTTGCGAATCTTCACGTTATTCTCTTGCGATCTTTTGAACATTGTGACAATTGCGTCGACTTCCATGTTACCGGATGCTCCTTTGTGATTTGCAGAACATTGATCTTCATTTATATGGTTCTCTTGCCATTCTTCGAACTCTGCAGAATCAAGCTTATTCTTCCAAGTAACACACATGTGACAGTATGAACTTTTTACGAGAACATCGACGACTTTTCCGGTGTAATATCCAATCAAGGAAGCCACGCCATATAAAGAAGAAAATCCACGCTTTTTCCAAGTTCCATCGCCTGATACGGTTAATTCTGATGAAGATTCAATATTTTTTTCTCTACACATAGCTGCTTTTTCTTCCTCTATCGCAGAAACAAAAAATCTTTTTGCGGCATTCGTCACACTGGAGCACATTTTCTTCAAGTAATTCTGGTATACCGATTTTGCTACGAAATTACTGGATAAATCCATCAGTCCGCAGAATTTGTCACAACCAGCTAATCCCAAGCCTAAAACTCGCATCACGAAAGCAAATCGGTAGTTCACTTCATACATATGATCATCTACTCGTTCACTAGACGGAACGTAACGAGGTTCTTTGCATTTTTCACATTTTATTTTTATCTTGAAACCAAGACCTATTTTGCCACAACACTGAAATGATACTGTACTATCACAAACTGCACACTTCACTAACGTAGAAATTGTTGAAAAAACTAACAGAAAATCAATGATTCTGAAATGCTTATTTGTATCTTCAGCAACTTCTTGGCTAAAACTTAGTCTGATTTTTTTCGTTGACGTACTCCTTGTCTCAATATCGTCATCGTTTCTTCGTTTATGCGGAGGAACTATTTTTTTACCTCGATACAACTTTTTACCACTCTCCTTTCTACACTCTCTGGAAACTTTTCTCGGCATTTTGCGAACAACAAAAATATCACAACGAAATAGAGTAAGAAAATACAACACGACTGTTACACTCCGCGTCTGCTTCGAAAATGAAGCAACACCAGGTACCGGGGTACCGTTACAACGACCCTGTCTAAGACCTTTCTGGAAACTGCTTAGGGACAATAACAAAAGAAGATTGGACAATAACAAAAGAAGATTGGAGAATAACAAAAGAAGATTGGACAATAACAAAAGAAGATAACAAAAGAGATTGAGAAACAACTGCCTTCCCGCTGAGCGGTTACAGCTCAGGTAGTCGTTCGAGACACGTCTACTTCCAAAGCTATATCTTTGTGAGTTTTGCTCCGATTGACTTCCTATTAACAGACAACATTCTTGAAATACTATACTTTCATAATATGCAATAAAAAAAAATCACTTTTTTTGAACCCTCAAAACCATACCCCCCCCTTAACCCCTCCAAGAAACTATAATTAATAAAAACTGTTTCATTAAATCGTCCACAGTTTTCCGTACACGCCGTCCTCAACGTGTTAAATTTTTAGCGATGACGTGGGTCTTCCTAGTTTTACAGTGAAAGTGATACCTCCTAAATGTAACCCAATATGCCAACCCTGCGACGTTTAATTCCTTGAGCAGATTAATAATTTGTTTTCCGATACATATTCTAAATAAGCCGCTTTATGTTTCTCCTGTTTGTATGATAACTATCATCTCACGATTTGCAATCCTCAAGATGCATTAGACAATTAAAATTTAATTATCTTTGGTTGTTTCTTATTTTTTTGTAATTATTTGTTTAATAAATAAAAATAATGAATAAAAATCAATGCATTTCGTCCTTTATTCGTTCACAATTTTAAATATGTTTGTTGTAATAAAAAATCGTGCAAATAAATATATTTTCGCGTTATATTTCCTTTAAATTGTAATATATATGAAATAAGTGAAGAAAATAAAAAGAAAAAGACAACAACGGGAATCGATCCAGCGACCTAGCGATCACGAAGCTGGAACGCTAACCACTCGGCCGCCGCCACTGCTTGTTAAGCATCGTAACGCCAGGGAACACACTCGTCACGTCGAAAATCGCAAACTTTGCTTGCGATTTTTTCGAAAACGCTTGAGAAGTGCACCTTAGTATTTGCACATTATATTGTCCTAATGGACTACTAAAAGTGTGCAAAGATTGGGGAAAATCGGTAACCCACCACCCTGGTACAGCCCTTGTTAATTCTGCTATTTTTGCGGCATTTGCTGCTTCAAGTTCTTCTAGTTCAATTTTCCTATTTATATTTCTGCATTCTTGTCGAATTAATGATGTCACTAACTTTTTAAGGATTTCTGTGTTCACACTGCTCGCAGCATGTGTGGTACAGCGGTTCCAAGTGGTTGAGAATTAATAATTTAAAAATTCTACAATTTGTTTAAAAACATTTGTTTCATGCAATTTACCTTCATGCAATTTACCTTCGTTCGTACGTCTCGTTGAAGATTCCTATTAGCTGTAATTAATTCTTTCTTTAATGGTTTTGATAATTGATGCATGCCAGGTGAGATATTTTCAAACATGAAAGATTTGCATGTTGGGCACTCATTGTTCGCTAATAACTTTGAAATTCCGTTTGTTGTTTTTTCTGGTATATTGCTGTCTTCTACCGGTGAATCGTCAATGGCTACTCCCAATACATTCATAGCAAACTCAAGATTTTTATCAGTCTTCTAACTGGATTCGAGGAAAATTTGATTCTTCTAATTCAGAACTCTGGGTTGGTGTTATATCATTAACTTGCTCAATTATTTCTGTTGATAACAAATCATCAATCTGAATGATTGCGGGAAGATCTTCATTCTCACTGTTAGCTCCTTGCACTTTGAATCTGGCAAAAGTTGTTAATAATGTTGTTTTGAATGCACTGATGAAGTGCATTGCGGTGAGTTTGTGATTACATCCTTGCAAATTTTTAATTAGTCCAAAGAAATTTTCCAGCGCGTCTTGCGTAATTGACCGCATATTCACTTCTTTTAATCGTCCTTTTTCCAAGAGGAAACGACATAATTCCATAGAGGCCGACACATTATTTTTTAAAGCTCCTGGTGTTGGTGTTTCCACTTTTTTCTCTTGGTTGCCATCTTGGAGTCTAAAGTATTCAAGAATTTCTAATGGCTTTTGTATTTCGGACCAATACTTCCAATGGTAGGATGATTTTGTTACTCGGGCTCGAGATGTGTGGATTTTTGTATTTATTCCATTAATTTTACTTCCATTTAGCGAGTCAAACAGCTTGTTTAATTCATCTATAACAAGATTGAAAGCAGTTGGATATTTGGCTGGATCGGATGTGCCCATCGCTTTCAATTTGTCTGCAGTTGTCTTGCTTAAAACTTGCCCAGCCAAATCTACGTTCATCTTTGATGTATTTGTCAAATATATGTGCTGTTCTTTTAAATGGCATTCAGGATCTGTATGCTACATCTGGACTACGTTCTTCCAATATGCCTTCATGCCTTGAAAATGGATTATATTGCCAGGATATTCCCTCCGATGTTTTGATGGGTTCTTTTTTGACCATTTGTCCGATATGCCAACAAAATTATTTCTCGCTGTCTTCATGAGATGTGCTATATCAAAAAAAAATATAAATACGTAAAGGATACTCTGGAAGTGTAAAAGTAATTCCGTAAAAATTTTCAGGTGTTTCCTCAGACAGCATTTTCAACGCTCTTCTGTTTGTCGAACCTTGGACACACACTGTCGCAACAACTTTAAACCCTGATTCAATCACAAATTGTATTATTTTTTTAATTAGTGCTTTTAACACGTGTAAATTTGTAGGGCCTTTCGTGAAGTGGAATGATAGCGGTTGTGTACCTTCACAATTAATTAATTGCAATAAAAACACTGTAGCATGGTCTGCTAATTCTGGCTTCACAATTCCATTACCATCATCATGGAATCCATTAACAGAATCACTGCCTTCCATAAAAGTGACTCTGTTTAATTGATGTCTCATCCATAACAATGCTGCAATATTTATCTTCAGGATTAAGGCGACTTGCAGCTCTTGCTAATGCTTTGAAAATAGCATCATTAATTCCTGGTTTTAAGTCGATGTCACCGAATGCCCGCTTTAAAGTACTCTCACTTGGCAGTTTCATGTACTGCTGCATGAATCGGTAACATTTGGGTGAACGTTTATAAATTCCGATCGCCAATAAGATTTCTTCATGGGTGTAACGTTCACCTCCTTTTTTCCGGTTGATATTCCGCTCTTCTACGTGAGATAATAATTTTAACCCAGGGCTCTTGGTTGTGCTCGAAGAACTATCGTCACTTTTCAATTTTGCCAGTAATAATTCATATTCTCGATTTTTTTCTCAAATTCCACTTCTAATTGCCTTCGTGCTGCTTGCTCTTCTATTACGAGCTTGGCTACAGCGGCCAACTCAGGTGTGATTGGGATGTTCTTTAATCCTGCTTTTTCCAAAATGTTCTTTGTTGTTGTATACTTTGTCGCAACTGAAATTTATGTAATAATTATCATTTTTTAATTTCTCAAACTTCAAAAGGACAGTTATAACTATTTTTAATAAAATCAAAACATTATTTAAGTAGCATTTAGTTTGTATAACGTTTATTGTATGAACATATTTTTGAATAATAAATATATTATTTAGTAAATAAATAAATGATTGTGGCGGTAATACGTATTGCTATATTAACGATCTAGATCGTTCTTACAACTATAAATACAAATCGTTAAAATATTCATACCAAGTAGGGGAACTGAAACAAAATGGTTTATATTAAAATTAACAATACTTTCATATTAAATTGAAAATCTTAAATACAGTAAAGTAGTACTGCTTATCTAACAAGACATTCTAAATATGTTTTTATTTAAAATTAGATGTGCAATAAAAAATTATATTCACAATTTAAAAAATATGTGAACTTGTGAACCGACCTTTTCCATAACATTGTAAAGTTCCCTCACTCAAGTCTAGATGAGTAATTTTCCTAGCCTTTGAATAAAAATTCAATAAAATTCTTAATAAATCAGAATATAGTTCAATATTGATTTCCGGTAGCAAAAACTTGAGTTTATTGATAAATAGTAGCATCTATAGACACAATAAACTTCAATAACGTCATGGAAATGGCAATACGCATATTTATATATACACAAAATAAAATAAATATATGTACAATTAACACTAAACCTACTGTGACGTCATATACGTGTATTTTAAATGGGCAGCGGGTCATTTGACCTACTCATGGTAGCTTTAGTGTTAAAAAACAATCTTTTCCATTCTTTCTACTTTCGTGGTTCTAAATAATTTTCTGGTTTATCATAATAATTCAATAATAAGTCAATTTTAGACATTAAAGTATCCACTACTGGAGGTTTAAGTAAATTACAAAGTTGTTCTAAATTGTTGAGTCGCAAATTACTCTTTAAAATCTTCAGTGAGTGCTCACATTCAATCATCCATTCAGAATCCTTACCTTGGTTGTCTTGGTTTAAGTTTACCTTTCCATTAATTCGTTTACATGACAAATCAAACCCATTATTCAAATTTTTGATATGTGAGCCAAATATTGTAGATTTCTCATTGGAAATTTCTGTAATATCAAATGATTTATGTTTCTACATGCATAAAGTAAGCAGTTTGAAACGAACTAAAAATAATATTTGTGAGAGTGCTTTAATATAAAAAAAATAACTTTTTTTTTATATTAAAGCAGTATAATAAAACCCCAGCAGGAAGTGAAGCCTGAAATGTGCGAGTATTGCAGAGAATTTGAAAAAATGGCCAAAGAACTACAGAGTAAAAGAATGGAAAGACGAGGTGACAGCGAAGAGAAGTGAAGAGAGACACTTATGGTGTATTACCTATTGCGACGCCCGTTCGCCGGGGTCTGGGCTCGCGGACGCTGGTTGGTCCGCGGTCTTACGCGCCCTCCCGATTGGAGCCGAGCGAACCCCGAATTGGGCTCATGCAATTCCCCAACTGGAATTGCACAAGACCCGCGCCACAGCTGTTCGGCTCCCACTCTCAATCGGGCCGTCGAACGGTGCTCAAAAAACGTGGCGAGAGATTACCCTTTACAGTGCACTATTTATAATTTACACGCATCCGACTAAGTCAGTTCTTAGGATTCTCCCGTGGGTTCTCTGGGTAGTCCAGAGAAATAAATAGTGACGCAACGTAAGGCTGAATGAATAGGAAAAATATATTTAAATCCACAACAAATACAAATACAACGCGGTGCAACATATAATCCGCCTCAACGCTTCTAATCCTAAGACGCCAATCTTCCCGTGATAACAATCATCAACGTGAGTACTCGACATTCATTCCTCACACATACATGAATACGGAGCTTTCTTAAACCGCTCGCTAGGGATAATCCCCCTCGGAATTTGGCACAGATTCGGGCCTTTACAAAATTCGCCGGTACTTATCGTGCAGGTACAGTAGTGGCCAAAAATTTAGAACAACCCTCTAAAAAAGCATATCTATACCTATAGAGCCGCTTCCGCCACAGGTATCGAAAAACCGACTACACCAATAGAAAGATCATGCAAGAGAACCCCTTAGGTCCAATTTTGGTTTGAATCGTGTGTGGTTTGAATGTACCGCGCGGGGTCGATTAATGACTTAGAGCATTTTTGCCAAAATTGTACGTATTTTATTTCCTGGAGAAATAAAAAAACTGTTTCTGAAAATAAAAGGTGCCTATTCTCAGGTAAAAATGTACAACGTTTTCGAAAAAAAATACTCCGGTTTAATATTTCTTAAAGTTTTCAAACCACAGCACAAAAACGTGGCGCGCGGTGGCGGTCGTTAACGTGTGGCACGCGGTGGCGGTCGGTAACGCGTGGTTCTCGTGAGCTATCAAGTATTTGAAAGAAGTGAGCGAAATCCAGCTGCCAATTTCTGTCATGACCGATAGATGGGATTAGAAAAGCGTTCGGGAAAATGTTTATTTACAGTACAGAACTCGATAATTTGACTACAGTCAGCTGTAAAGTCGCAGTTAATCATAGTGCAATATATCGGAATGGGGCGAAAAGCGGTTTCGGAAGACGTAAAGTGGCAGATTATTGGTCAATTCAAAAACAAGAAGACTGAGTGTGAAATTAGTTACAGTTTGAAAAATAGCAAAACGTGTGTTCATAACACGATCAAAAGGTACCACGAGACTGGTGGCATTAGAGAGCGTGTCGGTGCCAGGGGAAGACCGAAAGTTACGAATGCAAGGCGTGATCGACGAATCGCTTCGTATGCTCGAAAGAATAGAAGGGCTACGGCGGAAGATATTAAAAAGCAGTTGCATATTCCAGCTTCAAGACGTACTGTTAATAGAATATTACTTAAAAGTGCCTTAGATCACGTGTTGCAACTTCTAAACCTTTACTCACGAAACAGAACAAAACAGCAAGATTGCAATGGGCAAAGGAGCGTCGTGGGTGGACTAAGGAGAAATGGCGCACTGTTTTATTTTGCGACGAGTCCTCCTTTCAACTTTTCAGCAATAGTAAAGTAAGAGTTCGCAGGAGGCCAGGACAAAAGTATCTACCGGAATACATTGTCCCTCACGTCCAGAAAGGTGGCGGCTCCGTCATGATTTGGGGATGCATGTCGGTACAAGGTCCAGGCGAATTGGTTTTTATTGAAGGAACAGTAAACACGGTAAAATACCTCAATTTAATGGAAAACTACATGCTTCCTTCAAAGAAGAAACTTTTCGGACGTCGAAAACTGTGGGCTTATCAACAAGATAATGTACCTTGCCATATCTCAAAAAAGGCGATGGCGTGGTTCAAAGAAAATAATGTTCCTGTTATTAAGTGGCCAGCCCCCAGCCCCGACATGAACCCAATAGAAGAGATATGGGCTAATCTCGATTACAGACTAAGAAAAAAGCCTATTTCTTCAGTAAACCAATTAAAAAATAGACTAGCAGAAGAGTGGAAAGCTTTAGCCAACAACCGAAAACTCTTTCAGAAGCTGGCGGATTCCATGCCTGATCGGGTTCAGGCTCTAATTAAATCAAAGGGAGGTGCGACTAAATACTAGACGTAAGTGTACGATACAACTTACGACCACAGCATATAGTTTTTAATAACTTTTATGCGTATTTCACTTTATCTTGCTTAAAACTTTCAACTTTGTGTTTTTGCAGGTTATTTTGTGGCCATTTTGAAACGTGTTTTGGGGTTGTAGCTTAAAAACTTTGAGAAATAATAAACTGGAGTATTTTTTTCGAAAACGTTGTACATTCTTACATGAGACCAGACACCTTTTATGTTCAGAAAAATTTTTTTTCTGTCTCCAAGAAATAAAATATGTACGATTTTGACAAAAATGCTAAAAGTCATTAATTGACCCCACATGGTATAACAGTGGCAGATTGGAACCAAAATTGAACCTATGGGGTTCTCTTGCGTAATCTTTCTATTGGTGTAGACGGTTTTTTGATACCTGTGGCGGAAGCGGCTCTATAGGTATAGATATGCTTTTTTAGAGGGTGGTTCTATACTTTTGGCCACTACTGTACACGTTGACTTCCCCCTCTCTATCGCGGCTGGTCTAGAGGCGACGGCACTCAACAGCTGTGTCCCTCGTCGTGGCTTGGATGTTCGAGCGCGGTGACGTTACACGTCCCGCCTTCGTATCCCTCGCTGTGTAAGGGCTTCTGCCCTACTCCTGGGACCCTGCGCCGCCGCTCGGTCTCTCGATTGGGCGCTGATGCACCCGCTGCATCCGACGCCCTACTTGGCTCCTGGCGGTCCTCGTTGATGGATGCAACTGCACCGGGGTGTCTGTCCCGGCGCAGTGGTATCGTCTATTCCCCCGGGAATAGATAGAGGTGGGCTGCTGGGCCAGGGCCTGAGGTCCCTCCTGACTGACACGCATGGGTTCTCCTCGTCTAGCTGTATTGGGGAGCGTCTCCACGATTCCGGGATGGCTCCCTCAGGACTCCACCGCGTCTGCTGCGCTCCAGTCCTCGCTCCGAAGACCGGAATCCCTGTCTCTCTCTCTGGCCGTTCTGCGAGCGTTGTCCGGGGTCAGATCCCTCGGGATCGCTCTAACCGAGACCCCGAACGGTTCCCGATTGTCCTTCCGTCACCACTGTCACTCTTGGCCACTGCACCGGGTCGAACCCCTTAATAAGTTCCTCACTCCCTGGAGGCTTAGGATAGGACCACTTGTATAACGACGGATAGGACCACTTCCCTCCGGACTGTCGTCCCTCGGGAACACCACATCTGTCCCCACGCACCGCACGCCAAGGTCGTATGTCCTTTTATTATTTCCGGGATATCTTACGATAATATCTCGGATCGCGTTATGCCACTTCTTTACTAGGAAATCGCGGTGCACGGATGTACAGGCGGAACTCCGTGTCCTAGGTTAAATCTCGCGAAAGAACCCGCAACTGGGCGCGAATAGTAAAGTGTCTCCGACACGAGTCCTGCCTTACAAATAGTATGGAAAGAGCCCCGAGATCCCTGCGGGACCTCTATTTAATCGTTTCGCACGCGCGGGAACTCACGACAGGTCCGCGCGTTTTTCTGCTGTCGTGTTGTGTGAATTTAATTGTCTCGGGATTAGCGGTTCGAATGTTCCACGAGCTTCTATCCCGCGTTATTCCCGCCGGAGTGCAGCTGCATCCCTGAGCTCGCGGCTATTCTCCTGATTCTCCCCAGGCTATCATTTGGATCCTCATTCGCCTATGTGGGAGAATCGGAAGAGTGCAATCTGCACTTCCCGCGGTTTTAGACAATCGCCCCCACCTGTCAATCATCGTATTGACTTGGCTCCCCCTGACTCAACCTCGACTCCCTGGGTCCCCCCTCTCAAGGACACGGCTATTCAATGTCGCCGAGCCTTCAATAATCCTAGCCCGAGTCTAGGATTATAAACATATTTATAATTGATGATCTTCAGGGACGAGGCGATTCTAGAACATTCGTTCTAGAATTTCGCCTCGTCACACTATGTAAAGTTATTATGTAAAATTCTAAAGCCCTAGGGCAAGAATGGCTGAATAAATACTACTACTACTACTGAAACCCCAGCACTCTCTTTATATTAAAACAGTATAACAGAAAGATACAAGATCACAAATCAATCATAAGAAAAAGTATCGAATGAAAATAATAATATAAACTCATTATTACCAAAAGATTACATAAGAAACGAAAGCAAAAAGACCAAAACATCATAAATTAATTCAAAGATCTGTTTTCATCTAAAGAAATGATAACAAGTATTTAAATTAAAATGACACACAAAGTATAACAAAATAAGCATATATTCAAATATCAATCTACAACAATTACAAAATACTAAAGAAGATCAGCAATAATTGATCGAAACGTTTATACATCAAAAAAATTTATATATATTGGCCGAAAAATAAAAAACCAAGGAAAAATAAAAATATTATCATCATCGACCAACAAAGAATTTAACAAATTATTTAAAAAATAACTTTATTATTCCCTGCAGTTATTAAGCGTCAATTTCTCAACAAATCTTTCAATTTTAAAAATAAAATATCAACGACAATCATAGTTATTATCACCATTGTGGAAGCATAATTCTATAATAAATTGTTTGAAATTCTCTTGTATTTTTTGGCTTTTGTTAAATTGTTTTATATGGTATTGTCACGTCCGCGACGGAAGTATCGAATACTAAAAAACTTCCTGACCATCCGAGTATCCTGTCACGTTGATCGTCAACGTGACGGATCTTCTAGGCGTCAGCACTCAGTGTTGCTAAGAGGCCCTTATTGCTGATACCAGCACTTTTGGACGGGCCTTCTTATCACCCTGAGTCCCGCCGTCGGGCCACTCTCGCTTCGACGCTCGCGGCACGCGCTACGCTACCTTAGCTAGATCGACCCACGTTACATGGTGGCAGCGGTGGTTCGAAAAGAATTATAAAAAAAAAGTGTATATACTGTGACGTGGTATTTCGCGAGGCTCGGGGAACCCCACCACGTGCACTTTAATTGAACGGTTGGGCGCCAGCCAGGATTCGCCTGGCGGTGCTGGGTGCTGAAAATTCGGAAAAGGGGGAATCCGGTCGAAAGAAAACTCCCTTGACCGGCGTATTTTAATAACAAAAACCGGATCGGCCGGACAATATATTTCATCAATAATAAAACATAAAAAGAACAATCGATAAAACAATTACAAAATACCCGTCCGTTATACGATCCTAAAATGGCAACCGGACACGAGCCGATTCGCCTTCTCTCTCTCACTCTCTCTTTGCCTCACACTCGTCCGTCACACACACACACGCACAATACAAGGGAGGACTCCCGGTGAGGCCGGAGGATCCCCCTGAGCACGCTATGATCGGTCCGGCAAGTCGGAACCGCTATTTCGCCGTGGGGAAGAGTAGAAGACTCTTTCCCCGGAACTCTCGGGTCTCTACCGGGCGATCACGAAGCGATCGTGCCAATCGGTAGGCGACAAGTACCCGGATCTAACCAATAAATAAAAGAAAACGAAACAAAAGAAACGATACAAAAATCGACTACGTAGCGAAGCTTTCAAAGCTCCGCTCATCAACCTCTTTCCTTTTTCGGACACGTCCGCTCGCTCGTCCTTTGCGTCAAACTTCTACAAAACCCAAAATGGCGGGCGGCGGCTACGAAGGGGTTGACGTCGTCCGTCTTGTCGTACGCCGAGCACGAGAATAGCCGCTGCTTCTTCTCCGATGATCGTTGCAGTTGAGAGCCGAAGGGAGGGGGAAGATCGACCCGGATCGTACCAGCTGGCTCCGTCCGGTGCTGCCCCCGGTACTAACAGCAATCCCCTAGGCCGCGCGGGAGGATTCGAAATGATCGAATCTCGGTTCCCTCCTTCCGATCGTTGCATACGCCGGGACTGTCCGGGATCGGTTGGGGAGGCTTTCCTGTCCGGAGTCGTGGTCGTATCCGTGGATTCCTCCGTTCCTTAGTATGGGAAGGAGGTATTTCCCTCTGAACGATGATCGTACGGATGAGCCTCCTCGAATTGTCCCGCGCACTTTTCGACGTACTTTTCCCGGAAAGCCTTTTTATTTAAACTATTTGGATGGGGTTCGTAAAAACCCCATCACAATACATATAAACACCGAACAAAAAAAAAAATAAATAAAGTGAATTACAAATTGTCAAAGACGATTACAAAAACGATCAGTGAAGAGGTGAATAAAAAGAAAGAGAGAGAGACAGTGAAACGAAAAGAACAGTGAAAAAAAAGAGACAGTGAAACGAAAAGAACAGTGAAAAAAAAGACAGTGAAACGAAAAGAACAGTAAAAAAAAAGAGAGACAGTGAAATAACGAAACTACAACGACTATAAGAAGGAAGGACGAAAAATTTACAAAGACGAATTAAGGACGAATTAAGGACGAACTAAGGACGAATTAAGGATAAATTAAGGACGAATTAAGGACGAATTAAGGACAAATTAAGGACGAAAGAACAAAATTCAAAAAGGACAAATAAAACTTTTACCTATGAAATATACATATAATATTATTCTGGTAAGTACAATTATTTATTGCACGAATAAATTATTGTAATCAAGTTCTTTGGATTTAAGCTTATACCAAATTTTACATTTTTCCTTTTCATAACTTTGATATTTATAAAACAAAATAATAATCATAATAAAAAAAATATATATATATATTATACATTTTCTTGTTAATTTGATTGAAAAATACAAAACGAAAACTTAAAATTAAATTCATAAAAGAACTTTAGTGGAGTCAAATGTAAGAAACGATAAAGATAAAAAGAAACGTAACATCCCAAAGAACTTGAAGACTAAACTATATTGCTGCATGCTGCTTTCGCTTATACATACAGTGTACATATACAGAGTGGTACTGGAAATCGATATTAAAATTCTTTCATTATTTAATTTTTACTTTTGACTTTTTCTTAATTTTGACGTTTGTGCATTTTAACTTTATTGAATTTGACCTTTTTAAACTTTTTAATCAATAAATTTTGACTTATTTGATTTAATATTTTTAGTTCCAACTTTTAATTTTATCTTTCAATTTGTACCTTTGTTCGGAATTTTAAATTCTCAAGATTAAAATAAAAAAAAATAAATAAATAAATTTAAAAAAAATAAGTAAATCAAAATTTATATATATTGTGACAGAGAACGATTCTCTGCCCCAAAAAGTCCCGTAACCCGTGACACGCGGAAACTCGGATCGATAATTGAGGTTAGAAACCGCGGTAGATTGATAATTATCGATCCGACCTGGAAGTCCCTCTAGTCTGTAAGGTAATAGCTTGTAAGATAATCTATTGCGTCCCGACTCAGTCGGTAACATGTATTAGAACCGACGCCAGATTCGAAACGGCGTATGATTTAGAATGTTAAGATCGATATTGTATAATCGGACCGATGGCGACATCGGTCGGCCGAAACCCGAAATGTTACGTACGGCACGCTGACTCCTCAAAAGCGACGACGAATGAAGAGAGCCATGGAGCACGACACTTCCGGGGAGAAAACTTCGTAGTTCAACTCCACGATTGAGAGTCCCGAAATCCCGAGGGAAATACTCGCTGCCACAAGATTCACGCGGGACAGGAGGCCGAATATTCGGCGGAGTCCCCGACAGCCGCATCCGGTTCCCATGGGAGAGATACGATCCCTGTCGTATCGGGCGAGACTCTCAACGACTCGAGAGGTTCTCGCCAAATCGAAGAAGAAACCGGAAAAGGCAACTTCCACGTCGGATCGGAGAGTAGCTGCACGCTCGATCGCTCTCCGCGATAAATTTTGCCGATTTCTCGGAGACGTTAGCAGAAAAGGGACGTTACGTGAAACTCCCGTGTGCCCAAGAGGTTCGGAGGTTACCCGGATAGACCAGGAGGAGGAACCGGGAGATATCGAAGCCCGGACGACCGAGTTTCCGAAGACGACCGGTGTACGGTAAGGGCCACCATCTTCCATATAAAGACGACCGAGTGGGCTCGGCGCTTCCCGTATGCCAACGGGGAGCCCAAAATCGATTTTGAGCGGGCTCAGCGTGCCCTGGTCGGCAATGTTCTTTTATTTGTTATTTTTCTTTTGTTTCTGTTCGAACTGAATATAGCTGCTTCTTTTTTTATTTATTTTGCGTTTTTCTTTTTGCTTGACCGTGTCGAACCCTCCCCTCTTCCATATACTGGCTGAGCCGGAGCATTTTAGATCCCCGGAATCGTGGTACTCAGTACCTGGCGCCCAAAACCCCCTAGTATTCTTTGCATGAATAAGTTTTTCTAGGATCGAGAACGTCGGAGATCGGGGTCGCGAGACCCCCCTTTAGTGACGTGACGAATTCCACGTCACAATATATATATATATCTTCAACATTTTGATATTTCGATATCCCGACATTTTGACATCTTGACACTTTTGACACAAATTATGGTGAACGAAAACCAAAATTTACGCGATGCGGCAATGCCTACTGCGGCATCCACAATTAATTTTAAAGATATTAATGGATATATCCCCGCCTTCGACGGACATAATATGCCCGTCGAAGACTTTTGCGAGATTTGCGAAACGGCACAGGCAATTCTATCTCCTGCCGACAAAACAAAATTGATCAAACTATTACCTTTGAAATTAACGGGAAGCGCGAGACAACAAATCTCTAATAACACGTATAACACTTTAACAGACTTACTACATGACCTTAAAAGAGTATTTAACGAAAATTTAGAATTGTCCGACATGAAATTGAATTAAAAAATTGCAGCCAAGATTATAATGAAAGCGTACTAGACTATACACATAGAGTACAAAAAATAATAAAACGAATTTTAAGTAGACTAAAAACCACATACAGTAGAATATTGGACGAAAAAATACTAACAGCCCGGACTAGAGAAACTAGGGAATTAGCAAAAAATCATTCATTCGCGGATTACACGAAAATATTTACAATTTAATTGTTGGCGAAAACCCCGAAACATTTGAAACAGCAACAGATAAGGCATTTGCAATTGAAAAAGAATTAGAAAAAAGACGAAAATTACAATTATCTAAAGCCAATTCAACATTTGAAACACTAAAGGTAAGATTTACAGAAACACACCCTTCAGACGATACAGACAGTAGACAACAAATAGTAAAAATAAAAATATGTGCATTTTGCGACAAAACGGGTCATGAGACAGAAAATTGTTGGTCACTAAAAAGATATAAACAACGAAGAAATAGTAGATATGAATCTTACAGGAAACAAAATTATTCTTCCGATACTTTCAATAACCATCATGGGGGGTTTAACAATTTTCGCGGCAGTAATACACGATATAATTCAAAAGACAGATACGAAAGATTCCAAGACAGACGAATAGTCCGGTTGCCAGAGCACCAAAATGTACACTTCAACCCATCGGCAATTTTTTTCAGAAATCGTTAGTTAATAGCGCCCTGAAAATAACCTGAAAGTCTTATCTAAAAAAAAGTTCGGCTTCTGCCTTTTTTATTGCAAAATAAGTTGAAAAAAGCGTTTCTCTCTAGTTTTTCCAAAATATCTCCGTTGTTATTGGTCTTACGCAAAAAAGTATAGAGAGGAAAGTTGTTTAGAATTAAATTTCCTACAAGATAGAATCGGTAGTATATGTTGAATTTGGTTTTTTATGCTGCAAAATTGTTATAGAAATGAAAAAATGTGAAAAACTTTGTAACTAGCAAACAGTTGCAAAAAATAGATAAATGTCGCTGTAATTACTCTCAAAGATGTATTTCAGTTAGTAGAACATGTAGCCCGAATCCCAATGCCGTACTTCAAAATGGCGGCTTGTTGCAAAAATATGAAGTTTGAACTTTGAGTAGCTATAAAAATTGGGCAACTATAGTTATACGAATGAGATCAATTGCAATCGGTAGCTTATAACGTACTTAATAAATGCTCCGAAGGGATTTTTGAAAATCTTAATTTAACAACATTTTTAAGAATAAAAACCCGTTGCTAGGATCGGATTTTAGCGAATTATTAAGTTTTAAGGAAGGAGACCAAATGCATTTTAATGTAGGTAAAAAATCATGAATTTAAAAAAAAATCGTTATGATCGGCCCTGTAGAAGTCGAGATCCGCAACTTTTGGTTTACGAACGATTGCGCTGAAAGTATTTCATATTTTTACTTCAAATTTGGCACAATTATTGCTGAAATAATACTTTAATATATTCATTTTTCTCGATAGCTGTAGACAGCTTAGTTCGTCTGCAATGAGCAATAAACGAACATAAAAAATACGCGTACGGCGCCGCGGCTCCCCGCACCGCTCGACGCGCTGGTGGGGGAACCGATCGACGACGGAGAGAGCCTCGCGGAGCAACATTTCCGAATATTAGTTAAAAATTGATTTACTCGGCTATGGAATGTGCTACGACAATAATTTTTTTTTCATTTAACTTGTTTTTTTTCCATCTCTTCAACCGTTTCAATAAAAATTGCATAAGTACACTATGAACGCTAGAAATATTCATTTTTCATAGCATTTTTCGTTTTAATAAACTTTTTTTTTATGAATGAAGTATATTACCCTGCATGGAAGTAAAATCTATTCTTTTAGTTTCTTGCTGAGTAAAGGATTAGGTAAAGGACAAAATTCAATTCAGATAGACGTAGCTGATGAGAATTAATTAACTTGCTTTAGCATAAAAACCCCTTACAGGATAAGGGGAAAAGCCAAACCAAGTGCAATAATTTTATTTATTAATGTACAAAAAGTAACGAACCAAGATTATTTAATTATAAGATAACATAGTACAAAAGGTGCTTATAAAATACTTATAGACTATGTATGTACTTAAAAATTACAAAACTACAAAACAAAATTACTAAAATTACAAACTATGTATGTATTTAAAAATACATAGTTTGTAAGTATTTTATAAGCACCTTTTGTACTATGTTATCTTATAATTAAATAATCTTGGTTCGTTACTTTTTGTACATTAACAAATAAAATTATAGCACTTGGTTTGGCTTTTTCCCTTATCCTGTAAGGGGTTTTTATGCTAAAGCAAATTAATTAATTCTCATCAGCTACGTCTATCTGAATTGAATTTTGTCCTTTACCTAATCCTTTACTCAGCAAGAAACTAAAAGAATACATTTTACTTCCTTGCAGGGTAATATACTTCATTCATAAAACAAGTTTATTAAAACGAAAAATGCTATGAAAAATGAATATTTCTAGCGTTCATAGTGTACTTATGCAATTTTTATTGAAACGGTTGAAAAGATGGAAAAAAAACAAGTTAAATGAAAAAAAAATTATTGTCGTAGCACATTCCATAGCCGAGTAAATCAATTTTTAACTAATGTTCGGAAATGTTGCTCCGCGAGGCTCTCCGTCGCCGATCGGTTCCCCCACCAGCGCGTCGAGCGGTGCGGGGAGCCGCGGCGCCGTACGCGTATTTTTTATGTTCGTTTATTGCTCATTGCAGACGAACTAAGCTGTCTACAGCTATCGAGAAAAATGGATATATTAAAGTATTATTTCAGCAATAACTGTGCCAAATTTGAAGTAAAAATATTAAATACTTTCAGCGCAATCGTTCGTAAACCAAAAGTTGCGGATCTCGGCTTCTGCAGGGCCGATCATAATGATTTTTTTTTTAAAATTCATGATTTTTTACCTACATTAAAATGCATTTGGTCTCCTTCCTTAAAACTTAATAATTCGCTAAAATCCGATCCTAGCAACGGGTTTTTATTCTTAAAAATGTTGTTAAATTAAGATTTTCAAAAATCTCTTCGGAGCATTTATTAAGTACGTTATAAGCTACCGATTGCAATTGATCTCATCCGTATAACTATAGTTGCCCAATTTTTATAGCTACTCAAAGTTCAAACTTCATATTTTTGCAACAAGCCGCCATTTTGAAGTACGGCATTGGGGTTCGGGCTACATGTTTTACTAACTGAAATACATCTTTGAGAGTAATTACAGCGACATTTAACTATTTTTTGCAACTGTTTCCTAGTTACAAAGTTTTTCACATTTTTTCATTTCTATAACAATTTTGCAGCATAAAAAACCAAATTCAACATATACTACCGATTCTATCTGGTAGGAAATTTAATTCTAAACAACTTTCCTCTCTATACTTTTTTGCGTAAGACCAATAACAACGGAGGTATTTTGGAAAAACTAAAGAGAAACGCTTTTTTCAACTTATTTTGCAATAAAAAAGACAGAAGCCGAACTTTCTTTTAGATAAGACTTTCAGGTTATTTTCAGGCTGCTATTAACTAACGATTTCTGAAAAAAAATTGCCGATGGGTTGAAGTGTACATTTTGGTGCTCTGGCAACCGGACTAGAAATAATTCACGTAGTAATTCACGAGATAGTCGTAGTAATTCTCGAGACAGACGAGATAATTCCCGAGATAGATTACTAGAATTCCTCACCGCTAATAGAAATAAATATTTTGGTAAAGATACCCGAGATGGGCGTGACAATAACAACAGTAGATCAAACTCCCGCCAAAGAAGTAATACAAACAGCAAACAAAACAGCAGAAAAAATTCAGTTAATGGTGACTTAACAGCAGAAGAAATCGGAAAGATGCTAAAAAACTTGGGATGGGCTTCGCGGGAGAGCGTGACGCGAAGCGAGAGCCAAGAACGCAAATAAAACCCATTCGAAGTTTTAACATTAATTATAACAAATCTTCTGATCACCAACCCGCATAAAAAATTATCGACTCAATAACTTTAAAAAATAATCAAGCGAAGTTTCTCCTGGATTCTGGAGCACAGGTAAACCTAATAAAAGAAAGTAGGCTCAAACCGGATGTCATGACGTTTCCCAAACAAATCTATGAGTTAACCGGTATCACTGAAAGCAAAGTTCAAACATTAGGCAGATGCATCTTAAAAAGTAGCCTCGAAACTGGCACTTTTTCATATTGTTCCGGATAATTTTCCGATACCAGCAGACGGCATGTTGGGTGACGAATTCTTTCGTGAAAACATGGTAGAATTGTCATATGCCGAAAAATGTCTAAAAATCAATGGGTCGAAAATCCCATTCACGGAGTCCGAAAAAATCGTTTTGGCACCGCGTACTTCAAAACAAATTCCAATCCGTGTTATAAATTCAAAAGTAAAAGAAGGATATATTCCTCAAATACAAAACGATAAGGGAATATTTTTAGGAAATGCATTAGTGACGAATAACGACGGAATCGCCTACCTACGCGCAATTAATACAAACTCAACACCAGTAGACTTTGAAATTCCGATAGTGGAACTTCAGCCTGTCTAACAAATAGTAGTACCAGACGAAATGAAAAGTCATGATAATTTACCGAACTTCGAAAACACTGACATTAAAGATAATAAAACTTTTGACATTTTTAGCGTAAATGCAACAAAATTAAAACAAGACAGAATTAAATTGTTAGAAGCATCACTAAATCTCGATCACTTGGAAAATAATAACATGTATTAGATTTAGTTTCGGAATTTTCAAATTTATTTTACTTACCCGGAGACATGCTAGGACACACTTCGTGTATCCAACATGAAATTTATATGACAGACGAAAAACCAATAAATACAAAACAATACAGATTCCCTTTGGTACACAAGACAGAAATTAAAAAGCAGGTTGAAGATCTATTAGAAAAAGGAATTATCGAACCATCTACATCACCGTACAATTCACCAGTATGGGTTGTTCCCAAAAAACCCGACTCAAAAGGGAACAAAAGATGGCGGATGGTAATCGATTTCCGTGGATTAAACGACAAAACAGTCAGTGATGCATATCCGTTGCCAAACATAACGGATATCCTAGACCAATTAGGTAATGCACGCTATTTTACAACTTTAGATCTCGCATCTGGCTTCCATCAAATAGAAATGAGTCCGAAAGACCGACATAAGACAGCATTTTCAACACCGAATGGACATTACGAATTTAATCGTATGCCATTTGGTTTGAAAAACTCTCCGGCGACTTTTCAGCGCCTTATGGATGTTGTGTTGTTTGGGTTGCAAGGAACCGATCTATTTGTATATCTGGACGATATAGTTATATACGCAAAAGACTTGGAAGAACACAAAAAGAAATTCCAACGTCTAGCAAAAAGACTATCAGATGCAGGATTGACATTGCAAACGGACAAATGCCAATTCTTAAGTGAAGAAGTCGTATATTTAGGCCACAAAATTACGAAACACGGTGTACAACCAAATACGAACTTAATAACAGCAATTACGGAGTTTCCAGTGCCCAAGTCAGCAAAACAAGTAAAACGGTTCCTGGGTCTGACTGGCTATTATCGACGATTTATACAAAATTACGCAAAAATTACTCAATGTCTGAACCAGTTACTAAAAAGTAACGTAAAATTCCAATGGGCCGATACACAACAGGACGCTTTTGACACACTACGTAACAAAATCGTAAAGGAACCAATACTAAAATTTCCGAAATTTAACAAACGATTTAAATTAACAACCGACGCTTCAGATTATGCTATGGGAGCAGTTCTTAGTCAAGAACACGACAACTTTGATCATCCAATAGCATATTTTTCAAAAAGTTTCAAAAAAGCCGAATCAAATTATGACACGACGAAAAAAGAACCTTTTGCGATTGTACAAGCTATAGATCATTTTCGACCGTACCTTTATGGTAATAAATTTACGTTAATAACAGACAACAGAGCGATAACATATTTGACCAGTAAAAAGCATCCTTCACAACAACTTAGACGCTGGCAGACAATACTCAAAGATTATGAATTCGATATTTTACATAAACCAGGTAAACTAAATTACGTAGCAGACGCACTTTCACGAAATCCGACAACAGCATCCGTTATGCCTATTAGAAGCAGAGAAGTCTACACTGACGAAACAACTGGTAACGAAGAAAAACGAACTAAGGAATACCATCAACCTCAAACGAGACCACATGTGGACGACTCTATGGACTCGGAACAGGACCAGAAGAGACCGAATTTAGCTGCCGAATCCGATACCTCGTCAAACTTTAATGACACCACGGACCAAGATTTGGGAAACTGATAATACGGACATCGAATCCAGCGACGAATGGGAAGTCAAAAAAGGAACAGAAGACACACAAATAACAATAAAAAGGAAACAGAAACCATTGAAAAGATTAAAACTAAAAAGAAAAGAAAATACAAAGGAAAAGAAGGAATTTCTGCAACAATTGGAATTAAAGGAGACAAGCAAAGAAAAAGAAGCAACAAGAAAAGAAAATATAAAGGAAAAAGAAGATTCTTCAGAGGATGAACAAGCGCCAAAAATTAAAACACGGGCAGAAATACATGAACCGGTAATAAAACAAAAAAGGGTCAACCCAAAAATGAATATAAAAGAAGAAAAAGATAAAATGGCCGAGAAAGAAAGCCTAAATGAAACAAAAATATTTAAAGAAGGGGACTCGGAACTGAAATTCGCCGGAATAGGTGCCAGCCCGCCAAGAATTCGCGCTGAGAATCCAATAAAGAAGATGGAAGAAATACTGTTTTGTACAAACCAAACTCCGAAAAACCAAGACTACAATGCTCCAGTAACTCCAACATTTAGATCCCCAGAAATTCAAACTGAGGAAACGCCGACTCCTACATTCAGGTCTCCTGAAAGACTAACCGAAGAAACTCTGACACCAGAAGTAATTCCGAATTTTCGCTCTCCAGATAAACATACAGCGAAAACGACACGATTAACAAACAAAGATGACTTTTTGGCTATGGATATATCGGACAAAGATTATCAACCAACCTCATACCACAGAAAAACGACGAAATTATCACAGGTACCAATGCAAACAAGAAGCAGAACAAAAATCACAGAAGACATTACAGTTAGAAACAATGTAAAAACTAGGGAATCAAATGTAATTTCGGAAAGAACAAATATAGCATTCTTTATGTCAGCTGACTGTTCCTTCAATACAAAAACAGAAAAAGCTTTGGCAGAGAAAGCAAACATGAAACAAATTAATTTATTGAAACAGAAACCGACAATTGGAACAATAATAACGACTCGTAAAGGTACAAAAACGTATTTCGGACTAATCTGCAAGCAACACTTTTCAGACGATATAATACTACCAAATATTAAAAAATGCCTGGAATCCTTTTTAACAGAATTAGAAAAATTGCAAATCTGTTCATGCGCAATTCAAAAAGACGTTGAAATGATGAGTGACGCATGTTGGGAGAATGTTCAAACGTACTTGCGACTAATGACGATAAATTCAGAAATAGAAATAATACTTTGCGAAAGAACATTAAACATTCCAGCTACACAGGACAGAGCACAAATTATTAAAGAATATCATTCTTCGGCTATTGGAGGACACAAAGGAATCACCAAAACATATTACAGAATCTTACTTGACTATTACTGGATCGGAATGAAAACAGACATTCAAAATTTTATAAAATACTGTGAAACTTGTCAGAAAAATAAATTGGTAAGAGTAAAAAACAAAGCACCGATGCTAATAACAGATACACCGACTGATACTTTCGACAAAATAGCTATTGACATTTTCGGACCGTTACCAAAAACAAAAACAGAAAACGTATACATTTTAACAATAATAGACCTACTTAGCAAATATGCAATTGGCGTACCTTTAAAAAATACTACAGCTACCGACGTAGCTAAAGCATTAGCCAGTACATTTATCTGTACTTACGGACCGCCAAAGGCAATGTTATCAGACCAAGGACGAAATTTCATGTCTGAAACCCTACAGGAATTTGCAGACTTATTCAAAATTAAACAATACACAACGACAGCGTATCACCCACAATCAAATGGAACATTAGAAAGAAGCCACCACACACTGAAAGAATATTTAAGAAACTTCATAGACGAAAATCGCGAATGGGACGAGTGGCTACCCTTCGCCATGTATTCATACAATTCCAGTATCCATGAATCTACAGGATTCACACCATTTGAATTGATTTTTGGTAAAAAGCCTAGAATTCCTTCAGAATTTCCTCCGGACGACAAAATTATTTCATACGAAGACTATTTGGTACAGTTAATTAGACAACTAAAGGACTTAAAAACGGACGCTGTTAGGACAATAGAGAAATCAAAACAAAAAACGAAATTTTACTATGACAAAAAGAATGTTAAAAACCCAGAGTTTGAAATAGGACAATTAGTATTTCTACTTCGACAACCAAAGAAAACGAAATTCGACAGTGAATATGTAGGACCGTACGAAATTTTAGAAATAACAGACCGTCATAACGTTAAACTGAAAATAAACGACGAAAAAACAAAAATAGTACATATAGATAAAATTAAATTGGCCTATGTTTCAGGTCTATCGCATACGCAGTAGGCCAAGATGAGACTTTTAAAATAACTACATTGGATAAAAATCCTGGACTATATTCAGAAGACTCAGGACTACTACGGACGTACCATACAAAATGGACTTTAGTTACTTACACCAACACGGAAGAACTACTTACAAGAAGAGACACCATACTACATAACCTCATTTTCGCACAAAATATTTGCAACAAATTAGAAAAAGACTGCACAATACAAAATCAAATACATAATATAAAAGACGGACTAAACAACGTCCTAACCATACACGACGTAATATACGAATTAGTTCAAATAGACAAAAACACCAGAAACAAAACAGCAATTTTTAGTTTCATCGGAAAAATTTACAAAAAATTATATGGAATATTAGGCGAAGATGACGGAAACAAAATTTTTAGCCAAATGGAATCAATTTCGAATAGTACTTACGATTTAGCAGAACTGGTACGAAACCAAACACATATTATTAAATCACAATTTGATACCGTACGAAAACAAATTCACAATCTTGGAAATACATTGGTAAATTTAACAATCAAAATCAATAGCACGAATTACGTTACAGCTAAACACATTCATATTCTTGAAATACAACAAGAATTATTGCAATGTGTAAATATAATCGAATCCGACTTGTTAGAATACGAGATCGATATAAACACTTTTATCGATATTTTGCTATTCGCCAAAAACGGACAAGTCCATCCAAAAGTATTAACGAGACAACAAACAATCAGAAGTGCACAAGCAATTCAGAAATCGGAACCAAATCTGGAATTTCCAATCCCTGTTGAAACAGCTAACGTAGCAGACTTATTACACCTCGCAGACTTAACGATATTCCATAAACAACAAACAATAGTCTATGTTATCAAAATTTCATTGTTAAATCTTCAAAAATTCAAATTATACCAACATATTTCGGTTCCAGTCAGACAGTATGACAGACCGTATGGTGCTGAATTCGCATACATAAAACCAACCACGACATTTTCAGCAATTTCGACCAGTTTTGAAAAATGCTATACAATAGACAATGACAACTTGGAAAAATGCAAAAACTTTAATCAAGAATACATTTGTTTACAATTTGGACCGAATCATTTTGACGATGGAAGTGAATGTGAGATACAATTGTTAGCAAATCCACAATTTTCAAACTTCAAAATTTGTAACATTGAACTAAAAATTCTGAAAAGAACACAATGGACTAGGATTCGCGACTCCAATACATGGATATTTTCGAACTCCGCGACAGAAACAATACACTTTATTTGCAAAAACAAGGACACAATTAGTACAACGATAGAAAACACAGGAATAATACAACTAAGTTCAGTATGTGAAGCAAAGACCAAAATCAAAGATTTGTTACCATACAGAGAAATTCAGACGCTTAAGGGGTAAGACTACTGTGACGAGCGTCGAAACAGACTAATGTTCAATAATTAATTACAGAAAAACTACCAATGCAATGTTGACAATTTTTTTATACGATGTCATGTACACGTTAAAGAGTGCGTTCAAAATTTTTCATTGAAAAAAATTCACAATTGGATGGGTTATATCTCCTCGCGCGTTCCGGTGATTTTCGTCCGCGGTCGATCGGTGTACGTGATATCGCAAGTACCAGTGATCTGAAACTAAAAAAAAAATATGCTCATTAACTACATTGTATTGGCTATCGGCGGAAGGAGCTTTTTTTTTTTTCCTCTTTGGTGACGAAAAAAAAATTCCTGAATTTTTTCGAAATTTTCGGCTCAAATAAACGTGTTATTTTTATCAATAATTATTAAACAAAAAATAAAAACGATAAAATCCTCCGTCCGCCGAAAAGTAGTATTTCTTTGAATATGTGTACCAAATTTCAAGTCGATTCATTGATTACAGCTCGAGATATCGTGTACACCGTTTTAAAAAACATAGTTTCGAGAAAAACGCGTTTAAAGTTCGAGCACGGGTTTTTAGAGTAAAAATTTTTTATTTTCATGTCTTACCGTTAATCTGCCATTCCTGCCTCATACCATGGACCTTCCTCCTCATGCTGAGTCTCCTCAAGAGTCGATCTCATACTTCTTCTCTCAATTCTTCCTTCTTTTGAGGCGTCAAAAGTTCGAGCTTCGCCAATGGATACTCGCAGGTTATCGGTGGCGTCGCACATTGCAGCAGCTATTAGTCCAATTGTTATATTCATTGTGTGCATAATTTGAAGGACACTCGCGTAGCCTTTATTAAAAATGCATGCTGCAATGTAGGACGCGATTTCGACCGTTTTTACGCCACTGAACACTCGTTTTGGAGCAAACGACCAGATGAGAGCGTTGAGACTCTCGTTGTTGTTTTGAGTGAATCCTCCTAAGCAGCGCGCTAGCAAATTGTCGTTGCTCAGCTCTTCGTATATCGGAGTGATAGCCTTCAGCACGACATCGGAGAGAGCCGGTTTATGTTTATAATCGCGTAGTTTGTTCAGCGCTTTTGCTTTCTGCCAAGTGCACCAGCTATCTTCCCCAGGCGGACAGTTATCGTGCTGTGGATTCGTATCGGTTGACGTTTTATGCAGCAATGTAGCCCAGATTGCTCTCTTCATGTCCTCGGCGGAATTTTTGTTTCTTCCCGATTCGAACTACTACATATATGCCAATAACAAAGGAAAGGTCTATCGAAGGAGAGGAGAGATGTATTGTATACAACGGTGCTCAACGGTCCTCGGGCCGGTTTCGCCGAACGGCCCGGTTCGCTGGCTTACCTGCGCGCTACAATCTTACTTCATGCAAAATGCTCTAACTCAAAAAATATTTTGACTATCATCATAAAATTTTTTGCATATTAATCTTAACCGTTCAAACTATTTTGTAAAGGAAAAAACGAAAAATTTTTTTTTTTCAAAAATCACAGTAGTCTTACCCCTTAAGAACATTACAGTATTCTCGACCAAAACATTAAATATATCGGAAATTTATCAAAATTCATTCGACTACAGTGATATCGTTAACCTGACCGACGTACTAGAGGAACAAAAATCTCTAGTAAACAAATTACATTTACCAGCCGTCCAATTAGGAACAAGTTTTGAAACAATCATATCAAAAGCAAAAGGCATTGCTAAAGACCGACAATATAAAAAACGTTTTGATAGACTAGAAAGTAGCTTACTGTATTCCGGAATATCAATGGGAGCTATCTTGCTCATTTTAGGACTCGCATGGAAATTTTCAATGTTTAGTAAACTAAGATCACTTTGTAAATTATTGTCATGCTTATCAAAAAAGGAAAAAGTAAGGAAAATTAACATACCCCGTAAAATAATAGAAAACATAGAATTACGCGAACCTCCACCACTACCAAGACAACCTTCGACAGTTATTGTAAACCACGAAAATATACGACCCCAAATCGAATATGAAAGACGCAAGGCAATATCGTATTTCCAGAAAACTTTGTAAATTGCTTATTATTGCATGTATTACTCACAAATTGTATCAAAACACAATAAATAAAGCACAATAAATAGAATCAGACACAACGGATACAGACTATGGACCAAAGACAGAACCTTGGACAACTAACTGCATGAAACCATCTAGAAATCATTCCATTACCACAAAATATAAATTAAAATTATTCTTCCCATAGACAAGATCCTTCGAACGATCCAACATTAATACACCAAAACTCCTACTAACACTCCCCAAAATACTAATAGTTTAGACTGTTACAGGTTCACAAGCAAAAGATTTATTAGAAAGACGAAACAATTTTGAAACCTTTGGATATGATGGACACGTATTACGAATTAGGAAATATAACATGTACAAATGACAAGGACATTATGGACAAAACCGCGACGGAAAACTAAGAAATATCAGGATTAAATTATACTCCCACACCATCTTCCTTATAACTGTCACTTTACTAACCTCCCTCACTATTAATCAGACACTTTGTTACAGCTAAACCAACTTTCAAACAGATGAAATTAACTAAGGACAGAATGGATAAACCCTTACAACCCTACGGTAACTAGAGGAGCCATGAAAGATGAACCACTTCTGACACCATTCCATGGACCTCACTAGGACAAACTCCATCCAACCATGACAGGACAAGACCAACCGCTTCGGACCACAGCTATCAAAGCATCAACTCATTCGACGACGCTACAACTGTCACGAAGATTTAGATTTAAGCTAGACATTGTATTAATAGACAATAGACAAATATTGTATCGACCGCAGACAAATATTGTACCACGAGACAGAATCGATGAGGGAGCATCGATTTTCCGTAGGGGAGGAGTGTCACGTCCGCGACGGAAGTATCGAATACTCGATACTTCCTGACCATCCGAGTATCCTGTCACGTTGATCGTCAACGTGACGGATCTTCTAGGCGTCAGCACTCAGTGTTGCTAAGAGGCCCTTATTGCTGATACCAGCACTTTTGGACGGGCCTTATTATCACCCTGAGTCCCGCCGTCAGGCCACTCTCGCTTCGACGCTCGCGACACGCGCTACGCTACCTTAGCTAGATCGACCCACGTTACAGTATTGCAAATAAGTATATTAAAAAAATTTATAGAAAGAATATAAAAGATTTACTTGTTTAAAAAAGAAATTAAAATACAAAAATTTGAATGTGTGATACATGATTTATTACCTACATTTAATCACATTAAATTATTAATTAATCACACATAATAAAAAATGTTATAGTTTTCAAAATAATGTGGATAAAAATTATTAATTGTGATTAGTTTTTTCAAATAATTCTGTTGAGAAATATTATAGCTAATACTGTTTAACACTAGGTTTACTATCCTCGATTGCCTGCATTATGTTTAAATGATTAAATGCGTCAAATTGACGTGTTCCATAAACCTAGTGTTAATAAAAACGTTTGATTTTCTAGAATAAAAAAATACGTCTGATCATCAAACAAAAACGCAATCGTTATAACAAACCTTACAACATTGCAATCTCAAACTTATATACATATACAAAAAAAATATCAAGCAAATAAAAAATTCTAAAAAAACTATTCTCACCTGAGGTACGTGATCTTTTCACGGGATTGACATCACTTCTAGAAGTTTGTGGGGTTGTTTTATGATCCTACAAAATACAAATTGACGTTTTAGTAGTCGATAATTAATTATTTGAAAAAATTAATAAATACTGAATTTTAAAACTATAATTCTTACCAGATCAGGAGGTGTTCATTTATTAGTAACGGCTGACTGGAGTCCTTCAAAATCCTTTGCTGTAGATAACAGATTATTAACAGGCATTTCTTCTCGCTGTCGCAAAGTTATAGCCTTCATATTTGTTACATCGTCTAAAGGTTCCAGAATGGCCGTAAAAATATATTATAAAAATTTTTGCTCTAACGTTTGTGTATAAAATTTATAACTTTTAAATATTATTAGGCGAGTTAATACATACCAGTTGTTATCAAACGAGTTTGAGACATGAATATTTTCATGCTTTCATTTTCAATTGGATGATCCGCTTCACTAAATTGCGTTGGTACTGCTTCAGATAATAGATATTTTCTTTCAGGAGTTCGATTATCCTGATCTGTGAAATGGCAACTGCATAAATATTTTATGCTAATAAAAGATCTTCATCTCTTATTGCATGGACCCACTTTTTGCAGCTATAAAAAATGAACATATATTTTTACAACTTTTTTATTAACAATTTTATGATTGTGCAATATTTAAGGAATTATTTTTTCTAATAATAAAACCTCAAATATTTAGTATTATAGTTGTTACGTCCTAAGAGCACAGAAGGCGGTTTCGTTTTAGGGAAGAATGAACGGTAGCTTGAATCTTCTCAGGGAAGAAAGCTGCATCGAGATTTTGGAAGCTTTTATAATAATTTTAAAACACAAACACAAAAATAAAGAAAAATAGAAGTTTATAGTTTATTAAAACAAAAACATACAAAAATTATCGGAACGGATCCCTGATCTTTAATCCTCCTTTTGTGGGCTTATATTTCAAAAAATGCGAATCGGTGATAAAAACGGGTTCACCCTATTAGAATATAAGGTACATTTATTTGTAAAGTCAAAACTTGAATTAGAATTTAAGAAAAGACAAAGTGGAAGTGAAAATTCAAGGTCGAACGCTTTTGTGTTTGAAAAAAAGAAAGAAGAAAAGGACATGTTATACATGCGGTGGTGTACGATATATGCAATATGATTGCCCAACGAATAAGAGTTCCCGAAATCGAGGGACGCCGCAGCGAGGAGGCGGTAGAGAGAGTCGCGCGCAACAACAAGGAGACGGTAGAAGCTACCAGTCGCAGCAGCGAGGAGGCGCTAGCGAACGAGGATCAAGCAAACAGCGAGGATCGAGCTTCAACCGGCGAGGAGGAAGCGGCTACAGGCGACATGGCCGAGGCGCGAGAGTCAACGAAGGCAACAGTCAAGGACAACAGAACGCGGAAAATAATGCAGCATTTACCACATCGGTAGAGGTTAGGTCTGCAAATACAGAGAACGGTAATACAAATGAAAATAAAATTTAGTGGATCTTGGACTGTGGATGTACAGACCACGTGATAAATAATGAAAATTACTTTAGTGATTCGATTTTATTAAAAGAACCAATTAACGTAAAAGTAGGCGACGGTAGAATGTTGCAAGCGACCAAAGTAGGTCATGTCAGTAGTAAATTTAAAACGTTTAATGATAATGCGACGAATATTGTAATGAAAAATGTTTTCTTCGTGAAGGATATGGACAGAAACTTAATTAGCTTCGCAAAAGTGACAGATAATTATAAAGTTGTATCTATTGGAGACAGTTCAAAAATTTATAATGAAAATAAATTAATTGCAATAGCTTGGAAAGATAATAGAATCTATAAAATGACAAGTTATTTAGAAAAGGATAGAGAAACAAACGTCACCGTAAAAAGTAATAATAATAAAATGACCTTAAAAGAAAAGTGGCATAGAACATTAGGTCACGTTAACTTTAACTATTTAAATACTATGTGTAAAGAACATATATTGGAAGGTTTGCCTAATGAGATAGAATCAGATTATTTTAAATGTGCTACGTGCATCGAAAATAAAATGCACAATATTCCATTTGAAAATAATAGAAAAAGGGCCAAAGAAAAACTAGAGATACATACATACAGATTTGAATGGACCACATTCAGAGGGTTATAAAGGGGAAAAATATTTTCTTACTTTTATAGATGATTACAGTAAATTAGCTCAAATTTATCCGATAAAGTCAAAAAATGAGGTGTGTGATAAATTTGAGAAATATATAAATTCAGTTGAAAACAAGATTGGAAAGAAAATAAAAAAGTTGAGTTGCGATAACGGCACGAAATATTTGAATAAATATATGTATAGATTATTTAAGGAAAAAGGAATCGAGCTAGAACCATGCCACCTTATGTGCACGAGTTAAATGGTACTGCTGAAAGGTACAATAGGACGATTATGGATAGTGCAAGGTGCTTACTAGCTGAGTCTAAATTAGAGAAAAAGTATTGGCCAGAGGTAGTTTGCGCCGCAGCTTATTTAAAGAATAGAATAACCGCAAACACATTAGAAAGGAATAAATCTCCGTATGAAATATTTTTCAATGAAAAACCAGAAATAAAATATTTGAAACTGTACGGCAGTAAAGTATTTGTGAGAGTGCCCGAGCAGAGAAGAGATTCAAAATGGGATAGGAAAGCTGAATTAGGAACTTTAATAGGTTACGATGTGACAGGGTACAGAGTTCTAATAAACAATAGGGTTATTGTTGCAAGGCATGTTGATATCGTTGAAGAAGATGTGCAATGCATAGGTTTAAGTGATAGTGATTTAGATGATGAAAGTTTTTAATGGGAAGGTTAAGTCCAAAGTATTTGTAAAACAGCCTGAAGGGTATGAAGACGGTACAGAAAGAGTATGTTTGTTTGATAAATCATTATATGGTTTGCGTGAGAGCCCCAGAGCTTGGTACGAGTGTCTGGATAATTATTTAAGCTCGATAGGCATTAAATATAAGGAACGGGAAAATAAATAACGAAAACAAAGTAAGGTCACCCTTGAGAAAGACTTATAATATTTTCAAATCACAGCGATCACCTCTTCTTACTGACTGCCAGTTACACACTAAATGCTACTTATTGTTAGTTAGGCACTACTTACTCCAGGCGCCTTACACAGTTGCTACGCCGAAAAGACAAAGGGCGCAAAATAGCCCAATAATATTTTCGTAACGGTCGCCCGCCTGACAACGCAACCACGTAGCCGCCCGGTAAACACAACTACACATTCCTTGTACACTCACAATCCGACAATAGGATTTGTAAGAAGTGAACATGACTATTGTATGTACACTTTAAGAAGAAGAGATGAGATTATATATTTAATTATATTTGTGGATGACCTGTTAATATGTTGTAAAAATAGACAGAATTTAGATTTGATAAAAGGTTTGCTAAAGAAAAGATTCCAAATGAAAGATTTGGGTAAAGCGAGTACATACTTAGGCATTAATATAGTATATGATGAAAAGAAATATGAGATGTCTTTGGATCAGGAGAGGTATATTGAATCGTTAGCTAGGAAGTACCAGGTTAAACAAGCAAAATTGTATGAGACTCCGATGGAGCAGAATTTGAAGTTAGAACCTGCGGAAGAGCTTAACGAAAAAGTAGAATATAGAAATTTGATAGAAGCGCTTTTGTATATTAGTTCAGGCACAAGATTAGATGTAAGTTATAGCATTAACTGAGTAGATTTCAGAACTGTTACGATGAGACACACTATAAGTACGCTTTAAGAATTTTAAAATATTTATATTTAACTAAAGATTTGAAATTGATTTATAAGAAAAATGATAAGGTGGACGTTCTTGAATGTTATGTTGATGCAGCCTAGGCAGGAGATTGCACAGATAGGAAATCGACAACTGGATACATTGTAAAGTTATTTGGCAATGTGATTTATTGGAAATCCAGAAAACAAGGTAGTGTGGCTAAGTCGTCGACAGCTGCAGAATATGTTGCACTGTCAGAAGCAGTGAGCGAGATATTATTAATTAAAGACTTGTTAAATAGTTTTAAGGTGGAAATTAAGAAACCAGTAAATGTGTATGAGGATAATTCTGGTGCTGTGTGTATAGCAAAATTCGGAAATTTTACTAAGAGATCTAAGTACATTGAAGTTCATTATCATTTTGTGAACGAAAATTATGAGAAAGGTGTGATTAACATTGTTAAAGTGAGGTCTCAGGAAAATGTAGCAGATATATTAACAAAGGCTCTTGGGCGAGTAAGATTTGAAAATTTAAGAGAGTCATTGAATTTGATTTAAGAAATATTTTACTACAAGAAATATAAATGTAAGGAGGCGTATTAGAATATAAGGTACATTTATATTTGGTTACTAAGAATATGTGCGGAGCACCACCACGCGTGTAGAACGTTAGACGCATAAGGAGAATACCGGAACTTCACTTGTTCGGTCATCCTCCGCATGAGACGGTTGTACTCAAAAGAAAAGAAGAGAATTTTGAATCCGTATATTATATAAAGTTAACTGTTAAGTTAATATCAAAAGAAGAAGTGTTTTCTTTCAAGACGCAATCCTCATAATAATAGAACAAGTCAATTTAACACACCCGTATCCCCAAAAATCTCAAAATATTTATATAACTTCCGCCTGGGATCCTCCTTTGGTATATCGATGGACCTGGGTCTCTTGATATACTCAATGGATCTAAATCTTCGAGGGGTTCTCCAGGGGGTTCGGAGAACAATTTTCACAGTTTCAATTGTCCTAACAATAGGTCGTGGTTGTTGTTCTTGTTGTTGCTCTAGTTGTTGCTGTTGTTGCTGCTGAAACTGCTCCTTAATTATTTCTTCTACCGTATGGTCCGGGTCCAAATAGACGGGGACGTATAGGGCTTTATTTAATTTTTTAAGGGCAAGTCTCTTGCCTCCGCGGGTGGTTTTGCGAGCCTTTTATCTTATAAAAAGAAATTATTGAATGATCTTCGAAAATCTAGGAGGGGAATTTCTCCACAGAGATGCGCATGAAGCGCTAACAATCTGTGAGAGGGGAGCAAGGGAAATCTTTAATACGGAGATGCACACGAAGTGCTAGCAATCCGTATAAAAGTTAATAGGATTCCTCTACCAAGATGCATCAGAGATGCTAACTATTGGTAGAAGAGGAAAGGACCCCTTCTTCCAGTGATGCATATGAAGCGTTAGCAACTGGGTAAATGGTAGAAGTAATCCAGTGATGCGCATGAAGCGCTAGCAACTGGGTAGAGGTTAGGATGAATAAAGAAAAACCAAGGGCTTACTTACTTTTTTTCCTTGGTTTTTTAAAGGACAGGAGTTTCTTCTAGACTTCCAAACGCTACGAATGTCTGAAGGAGAGTAAGCAAAAATACAGAGTTTTTAGGTCCTTATATACTAAAAGTTAGTTTACCAAATTACTTCCTACTCCTACATTTTTCTTCAAAATTTTTAAAGGTAGTTTACTTAAGATATGTCCTTACATACTATGTAGTAATTCTTACATCTAGCCGCATTTGTCATCTTTGTCCAAAACATGTGTTCCTATGATACTTAAATGTAAATCCTGACATAAAAATTATCTACCCTTCGCCGATCTTTGAGAAAATTCCGTTAATTTGGATAGTATATTAGAGGTGTTACGTATCCGTAACTTTAGCCAGGATATCACATAAATTTTATTTAGGTAAAAATATGATGACTTCTCGACAAATCTTTTTCGAGAAAACATAACAACGAAATAGATAGCCCCTTTTGCTTTTGTGGAATAAACAGATTCCAAATGGCTAATGCATGTAATTAATCTCGATATTCGCTCTCGCGAGAAACATGAACCTTTTAAACTTGTAAACAATAAAATCTCGAGTCGTCACTTTGCAAAATGCATAGCCAAGAAAATTTCCCACCAAAGGGATCTCAAATTTACCCTATTCAGCACTACGGACGAAATCCCCACCCCATAAATTAGACCCAATGAGAAACCTAAAAGATTAAATTGTCCAATGAAAAACCATGGACAGTTTGGAGAGGAGTAGCTAATTATTATTAAGAATAATCCAATGTGGAAATAAAAAACCAACTCTGAAGTCAGTTCCGTTCTCGTTCTTGAACCTTCAAGTACTTTTTCCTTCTTCTAAACTCAATCCCGAAACAACAATTCGCGAAATTTGTAAAGGTGCTTGATAGATAAAACCCGTTTGAAGACAAGGAGTTTCTCCTGTCTTCACAGAACAATTATTTTTCCGATTTCGGTCCGCGACCTGAGAATAAAATCGGTCAGCTGTTATTCAAAACTGTATGGTTAAGTGAAATAAATAATTGTGTACATTTCCGCATTAAAATCGTGTAGTGATTTATTTCAACAACCTCCAAAACGAACGCGCCGATCTCTTGTTTCCACGGCCTTCAACACCAAGGAGGGTTTTTTTTTCAAGTCACCGGATTGCAACGAAACCACCCCGTCCGTTTCCACGACCCGAAAAGTAAGTGAAGGTTCAACTTTCAATTCCATCTCAAATTCAATTTCTAATTCAAATTCACTTTCCTAGTTCTAATTCTATTCCAATTTCTATTTCCATCAATATTTCTATTTCAATTTCGATTACAATTTCTATTTTTATTCCAATTATCGAATTCTAATTCTATTTCTATTTCTATTTCTATTTCGACCTGTATTTCCAGCTCTATTTCAAATTCCAGCACTGATTCTATTGAAATTTTATTTCTCCTTCTGCTTCTTATTTTTGTTCCTAGTGGACGAGTAAGATCATCATCTGATCCCCCCCTCCCCCCATTAATTTCTATTTTTCTATTTCTATTCCCCGTGAACAACCAAGACCATCTAAGTTGTTCACCCTTCATTTCTATTTTTCTATTTCTATTCCCGGTGAACAACCAAGATCATCTAAGTTGTTCACCCTTCACTTCTACCACCCCTTTCTGTTTCTTGTGGACGAACAAGACCATCTAATTTATCCATTAGCAGTCTATTTTTCTATTTCTACTTCCTGTGAACAACCAAGACCATCTAAGTTGTTCACCCTTCATTTCTATTCTTCTACAGAGTGGCCATAAAGTAAGTATCACTTTCAAAATTCGATATCTCAGACACCGTAAGAGAAAACCCTGTAATTTGTGACGTGGAATTCGTCACGTCACTAAAGGGGGGTCTCGCGACCCCGATCTCCGACGTTCTCGGTCCTAGAAAACTTGTTCATGCAAAGAATACTAGGGGGTTTTGGGCGCCAGGTACTGAGTACCACGATTTCGGGGATCTAAAATGCTCCGGCTCAGCCAGTATATGGAAGAGGGGAGGGTTCGACACGGTCAAGCAAAAAGAAAAACGCAAAATAAATAAAAAAAAAGAAGCAACTATATTCAGTTCGAATAGAGACAAAAGAAAAATAACAAATAAAAGAATATTGCCGACCAGGGCACGCTGAGCCCGCTCAAAATCGATTTTGGGCTCCCCGTTGGCATACGGGAAGCGCCGAGCCCACTCGGTCGTCTTTATATGGAAGATGGTGGCCCTTACCGTACACCGGTCGTCTTCGGAAACTCGGTCGTCCGGGCTTCGATATCTCCCGGTTCGTTCTCCTGGTCTATCCGGGTAACCTCCGAACCTCTCGGGCACACGGGAGTTTCACGTAACGTCCCTTTTCTGCTAACGTCTCCGAGAAATCGGCAAAATTTATCGCGGGGAGCGATCGAGCGTGCAGCTAGTCTCTGATCCGACGTGGAAGTTGCCTTTTCCGGTTTCTTCTCCGATTTGGCGAGAACCTCTCGAGTCGTTGAGAGTCTCGCCCGATACGACAGGGATCGTATCTCTCCCATGGGAACCGGATGCGGCTGTCGGGGACTCCGCCGAATATTCGGCCTCCTGTCCCGCGTGAATCTTGTGGCAGCGAGTATTTCCCTCGGGATTTCGGGACTCTCAATCGTGGAGTTGAACTACGAAGTTTTCTCCCCGGAAGTGTCGTGCTCCATGGCTCTCTTCATTCGTCGTCGCTTTTGAGGGGTCAGCGTGCCGTACGTAACATTTCGGGTTTCGGCCGACCGATGTCGCCATCGGTCCGATTATACAATATCGATCTTAGCATTCTAAATCATACGCCGTTTCGAATCTGGCGTCGGTTCTAATACATGTTACCGACTGAGTCGGGACGCAATAGATTATCTTACAAGCTATTACCTTACAGACTAGAGGGACTTCCAGGTCGGATCGATAATTGTCAATCTACCGCGGTTTCTAACCTCAATTATCGATCCGAGTTTCCGCGTGTCACGGGTTACGGGACTTTTTGGGGCAGAGAATCGTTCTCTGTCACAAACTCCCCCCCCTTTAGACAACGTCCGGAGGACGGAAAGGGGCCACTTACCGTCCGAGCGGGTTCGTCTGAAAGACTAAATTTCACATCATTAACAGACTCGATTATGCCATGGTCAACATATAATAGTCGATTCATTCTAAAAAAAAGTAAAATAAATTGAATAAATTAACTCGTTATACGTTTCCCTACTTGATCGTGTCTGAAGGTAGAGTCGGTCTTAGGATCTTACGATGGTATTAGGAAAACTATCCATTTCTATGTTTCGTTGTTTACGTTTATACTCCGATAAGTTCGGGTCCTCTATGTATTTTCATAACAAACGATACACTCCGATATGTTCGGGTCCTTTGTACGTTACAATGGTTTGGTAAAAAAAAATTACGATTCCTAATGACGAGAAAAAAAAAACAAGGAAGGAAATGGGAGAAAAAAAAAGGAAAGAGAGGCGGCGGTCGCTGGTCCCTACCAACGCTGGACCTTGTGGCAGGAAAGACACCTGTCGGTAGTGGTATTCTGCCGGCAGCACCGTCGGCAGAAGTTATCCCGCAAGGCCCGGGGGCACCTCGACCATGAGTGCCCTCGTATAAAACAGTTGGCACAACCGAACTCCAGCTCGTACTGCGCCCTCCGCATCTCGGTCATTTTGGCCTTGATCCTTGCTCCCGCGGATCCGTCTTCCGGGAATGGTTCGGCTCGCGTTCCTGCTGACCCGTTCTTCGAGGATGGTCCGGCCCGTGTCCCCGCCGTGTCGCTCGGTCTCCCGGTGGGTGTCATTATGCGACCCACCGGCTTTTCTTCTGTGGAGGTCGCCATTTCACACTTGGCCACCTCTACTGTCTGGGTGGCTTCGTGTATCCTTTCCGGTCCCGGTATCTCCACTTGGACCGATCTCTCGGCAGTTTCCGGCTCCTCCGGGAATATATAATGGCAGTATGTTACCGGTGGGTTTTTCCGGTAGAATACTACCCGAGAGTCGGGCGAGGGGACGTGGGCTTCCACTCTCCCGTCCCGGTGGGCCTGCAGCACCGTCATTATTATTGTTGCCGCTTGGTTTCGGGTAATGCTGAAGTTCCCCAGTAGGGCCTCAAAGGCCTCTGCAAATTTCACCGCTTCCAGCGGGAAGTGGTCGTCGTTCTCCATTGCTGTGGAAGAAATCCTTCGTCGTTACTTGGCGGCATCTAGGTCTCACAACAACGGACGAAAGCTCGCTCTAGTGGCGACGAAGATTATATCGGCGGGTAGAGGGAGGATCATGCAGGTTAGGATCAAGCGTAGGTTCTCTATCTACCCGATCGGGTGGTCGCGGGAATTTTCGCGGTCTTCCGCGTTTCCTCTTAGGGTTCGGTCCGCTTCCACTCGTCGAAGGCTGTGGTTCCGTCGATTCGGTTTCTTCTAGTTCCGGAGGGTGGTGAGGGCCACTTCCCTGGTTCAGGCGCAGAAGGTGAGGGCGAGAGTAACGGAAGAACCATTCTCGAGTACATCTCGGGGATGGCGGAAGGTGAAATCGCGACCAAACTGGAGCCTGTTCAGGGGGGTGGTTCTCGGATGATGTGCGTCTCAGAGAGCCTCCATCATCCATCGTCACACGCCCAACCTCCCTGTTGGTGCCACTGGACATCTCCGTATTTTCTGTTTTGACGGAGGACGAATGGAGCAAGTGACGAAAGCCTGGTCTCGGCCGTCGAGGATGCTTTCCCGGGGCCCGATGCCGCTACGATCGCAACATCCCAACCCCGGCCGCGAAAGTCGACTTCCTTCGGGTTGTGTGTGGGGCCGGGCATGTGGGAGTGATCCAATGGCGCGCGGAAATCCTCGGGGGAGATTCCCCCGGTGGTCGAGACTGGGTTTCCCTTCCCCTCCCTTCCCTATCTCCTCCCGAGCGGCACCGGGCCACCTCTCCTCACCGCGGTGGGGCGGGGGGGATCGGAGCTGCCGACACAACTTCCGGGCCCTGCGCTCCTGTGACCCTTGGGGATCAGGGGCGACGGAACCGGAGTTCTAATAATACTTTTTATTTTCAGGTTACCCTCCTTTCTTTTCTCTTCTTTTCTTCTCTCTTCTTTACTTTTCTCTTCTTTGCTTTTCTCCTCTTTTCTTTTCTTTCTTTCTTAATATCTTCCCTCTTCCTTCTCTCTCTCTTTTATTTCTTCCTCTCCCTTTCTGATCCTTTCTCACTTTCTTTCTTCCCCTTACTCCCGTTACCCACCCCACTCTCCCTTACTTCCTTCTGTCCCTATCACCCTTTTGAGGTCTTATCCTTTTACTACCCCTTTTTCAGGTTTTGTCCTTTTATTTTACCCCTTTTCAGGTTTTCTCTTCCCACCTAAACCCTCATACCCTACGGGACTGCGCGTCGCTGTTTGCGGTAGCCCTCCAACTCAGGCAGAGGTTAAGGGGAGTCTGGCACCTCCTCGTCTCGAGCCTGAGGCAAAGGTGGTTTGGGATTGCATGCCAGAACCCATAGGCCGTACATCAGCGCGCGAGCCCGCTCCTCTCCCCCCCCCTAACTCCTATCCTCTCATGGCGGATCGTGTGACCGCCGGGTCGTTGCGCGGTGGACGGGGCCTCCCGACTCAAGCAGAGGCAAAGGTGGGGTGGTTCCCCACCAACTCGAGCAGAGGCAAAGGGAGTGTGCGCCTAGCACGCCCGCGCACGTCCGTCTTCGGCGTGACTCCTTGTGGTTGCTCCCGCCGTCACCTACATCCACGACCCAACTCCCTCCCCCCCCACCCTGGTATTGACCGGGTGTTCTCCATTTTCCATCTCCCTCACTTCCTACCCCCATTTCTTCTTCGTCTTCTTTTTCTTTCTTCCTGTTGGTACAGGTTTTTCCCCTTTCTCCTAATCGGACCCACTCCGGACTGCGCGTCGCTGTTTGCGGTAGCCCTCCGACTCAGGCAGAGGTTAAGGGGAGCCTGGTACCTCCCCGTCTCGAGCCTGAGGCAAAGGTGGTTTGGGATAGCACGCCAGAACCCATAGGCCGTACATCAGCGCGCGAGTTCGCACCCTCCCCCCACTCCACATTCCTACCCCCTCCTGGCGGATAGTGGGGCTGCCCGGTTCTCTCGCGGGGGGCGGGGCCTCCCGACTCGAGCAGGGGCCAAGGTGGGGTGGTTCCCCACCAACCCGAGCGGAGGCAAAGGGAGTGTGCGCCTAGCACGCCCGCGTGCGTCCGTCCTCGGCGTGGGTTCCCGCGGTCGTTCCCGTTTTCGCTTCCTCCCATCTCTATCCTCTGTCCTTAGCTTCTCTTATTCTTCCTTCCTCTTTACTCTTTCTTCTTCTCCCCTATCTCTTTCTCTTCTTCTCTCCCTCTCTTCTTCTCTTTTCTCCCCCCCCCCCCCCCCCCGATGGCATGCCCGGAGTCCCCCCTCTGACGCACGTTAGTGCGAGAGAGGGGGAACCCAGGCTGCCCCCAATAATATCCGGGCCCTGCGCTTCCGATACCTTCGGGGAATCGGGGGCGACGGAACCGGAGTTCTAATCATATTGTTTATTTTCAGTTTGTTAAATTTTATTCCCCCCCAAACAGCAACCGACACCGTAACCCTTCTGGGCCGGGGACCCCTCTTCACGGGCCGCGAGGAGACCCCTCTATAAAAACAACAAACCGTAAACCCTCATTTGAGGGAACGGGGTTCTTGGCTTAACCGCCCGGAACAAGAGGAAGGAAGACCTCTTCACAAAAAGCCTTAATCCCAAGCAGCGGTGCGCGGTGATGGGATGGGTGGCGGGTTGGTAAACCCGTCGCGAGCGGCTAACCTCTGGGCACCAGGCAGCACCCAGTTGTATCGATGCCTTCCCGGGGCTAAGGGCGTATGCCCCGGGCGACCGTCTTTCGTCCCATACTCGTGGGAATCTCATGTATTCCAAATTTTCTTCGGGGACTGGGGGGGGTTTGGTAAGGAGAAGTGCCCGTCTGGCCTCCCGTCGTGGGCCAGAGGGTGTTGGGGTGGTCGTGTCCGCTGTCGGGTCGAATCTTCGCTCCTCTCGCTCGGTGGTGGCCAACGCCTCTCCGCGGAATCCTCACCGAGCCGAGCCTAGGTCGGCAGCGGTTCGTCCCTCCCCGGGTCACAGCCTTCGTGCTGTTCCAGTAGTTGTTGATAGGTATGTTAGGAAGCCCATTCCGGTTGGGCCAAGTCAGGGAAAAGTGCATCCGACATGCACAGACGTAGGTAACGTTAGTCCGCGATCCCCAACCCCTTTGAATAATGTTAGAATCACGCCACCGCGGCCGGGACCGGTCCCGGCATCTCGCCGATTTGCGTCCACGGGAATTAGGGTCCTGCAGCTGAATATGCAGAATTCAGCCAGGGTTTCAGGTGAGGTGTGTCAACTCGTTCGCGAAAAGCATCTTGACGTACTGCTCTTGCAGGAAACATACGTCAGGAGGCAGGACGCGAGCCACACCTTCGTTGGTTTAGGTACTGGAATCAGGGTTGCTGCTGTGCGCTCGGAACGTCCGTGGGCGGCAGTAGGCATCTGTAATCCCGATTTCCAGATGCTTTTTGTCTCGCAGCTGAGCACCCCGTACTGTGTGTGTGCGGAAGTGCAGGCTCCTGGCTTCTCGTTCTACGCTGTCTCGTGTTATTTTCGATACAGCGATGGGATCGAGGAGCACCTCAGGCACCTCGAGGTGGTGTTTCGTTCGCTGAGGGGGAAGAGACTCCTTGTAGGCTTGGATTCGAATGCTCGTTCTTCGCTCTGGGGTGGCCAGACGACTAACAGCAGAGGTCAGAAATTCGAAGACCTCATCAATGCTTTCGGGATGAGCATAGTTAATGACGTTGGTCAACAGCCGACCTATTGGACGACAGTGGGCTCGTCATACATTGACGTGACCCTGGCGTCCCCCTCGTTGCACCAGCTCATCGCTGACTGGAGGGTTAGGGCCGACTGGACCACCAGCGATCACAACTCCATCGACATCGCGGTAAGAGTGCCGAGAGCCAGACCGGGTGGCAACGCGGCTGCTCCTGGAAGGTTCGATCCTCGTCGTGCCGACTGGGAGCTGTTCGCCGAGCGCCTGGTAGATCTGTCACGATCTAGGCTCGAAGCTCTCGACCTGCAGTCGGTGGAAGACGTAGAAGTAATGGCAAAGACCCTTGCGGACGTCCTCACTGACGCCTGTACGGCGTCGATGCCCAGAAAGCGTGCTTTTAGAAAGTCCAACCCGTGGTGGACGAAGGAGCTAACGAGGTGCAAGAAGGCCTCGTACCGACTAAGGCGTGCCGTTCAGGGGGAGCGTGATGGTCCCACTCGCCTCGCTAAACTGCAGGAATATCGACTCTGCTTGCGGAAGTACCGCAGAGAGGTGAGGGGGGCCAAGATCGCAAGCTGGCGTAAGTTCGTCACGGGGCTGGGGAACTCTGAGCCCTGGGGTTATGTTTATAAACAACAGGCCTCCAAGCTCCGGGTGGAGAGGGTTCTGGGCACCCTGCGACGTGGCGAGTTCTCCACGAAAACCGTGGAGGAGACCGCCGGGTATCTCCTGGATGTGCACATCCCCGACGACCGGGAGGCAGAGGACACGCCTCAGCAGCGTGAAATTAGGGAAGGCGCACGTATCGCACCCGGCACGGCCGACTCGGAGCCTTTTACGGCGAGAGAGATGGTCGCTGCCGTAAAAACTTTCAAAAACAATAAAGCCCCGGGCCCAGACCTCATCGAGGCCTGTGTCCTTAAATCCGCGTGTAAGTTAATCCCCGGTCAGCTCCTGCGACTTCTTAACGGTTGCCTCCAATGGGGCGTCTTCCCCTCAATCTGGAAGGAGGGCTCGCTTCGAGTGCTCCTGAAGGGTGGGGGCAAGGACGTCTCCGACCCCAAATCGTACAGGCCCATCTGCCTCCTCTCCGTAGTAGGTAAACTGTTAGAGAAGCTTCTTCTTGGGCGGCTCTCGGACACGTCGCTGGCTCCTGGGATGGTCTCCGACCGGCAGTTCGGTTTTACCCCCGGAAAGTCGACGGAAGACGCGATCGTGGAGTTGCGTCGGCTCGTCTCTTCCTGCGAGAAGAGATACGCCGTCGCGCTCCTTTTCGACATCTCGGGTGCTTTCGACAGTGTCTGGTGGCCCCTAGTCCTAGATTCCCTTAAGAAAAGAGATTGCCCGAAGAACGTTTTCGAGGTGCTCCAGAGCTACTTCGACGGTCGGAGGGTTTCAATCACAGTTGGTGATTGCGAGGTTTCCAAGAGGCCCTCCAGGGGATGCCCCCAAGGTTCCGTCCTTGGTCCGGCCTGTTGGAACGTGATGTTCGACGGCCTCCTGAGCCTGCTTCAAGGCTTGGTGGGGTCTAATTTCGTCGCATACGCGGACGACCTCCTTGTTCTCGTGTGCGGCGATAGTCGAAAGGAAATAGAGGTCGCCGGTCAACGGGTAATCGATGCCATTGTTGACTGGTGCGGGCTCGCTAAACTCCGGCTGTCCGAAACCAAGACCGAGGCGATCGTGCTGAAGAACGGTTGCATCCGGAGAGCCCCGATAGGAAGACGCGGAGGGAGGCGCCCGGATAGGAAAAGGAAAGCCGCGACGCGAACTCAGATAAATTTTGCGGGTCGGTACCCGATTTTAAAGCTAGGAAATAAGAACATAAAATTCAAAAAGACAGTTAGATACCTCGGTGTCCACTTCGATAGTGGTATGGGTGTCCGATCCCATATCAACCACCTCCGAATCAAGCTCGGAAAGCTTTTCGGAAGGCTGCGGTACCTAGCGAGGGCAAGCTGGGGCCTCCGATTCGGGTCGCTCTCCACGATCTACCGGGGCGTGTTCGGCCCGACGGTGGCATACGCCGCCTCCGGGTGGACCGACCTGTGCAAGGAGCCTGACCTGAGGGCCCTTCGGGCCATCCAGCGCCGTTGTTTATTGGCCGTCACGCGTGGGTACAAGACGGCCTCTCTAGATTCATTGTGTGTAGTCGCCGGGGTTCTGCCCGTCGAAATTCTGTTCAAGAAATATAGGGCGCGTTACTTAATTAGAAAGGGTCAGGACGCCGAGGTAGGGGGGGTCGTAATCTCCAAGGACGCAGAACATCCTGCCGCGTTGATCGAGGTCGAGGCGGAAAACATGTGGCAGGCCGCATGGTCCTCTTCAACCAAAGGCCGTACCACTTCCGTCTTCTTTCCGGACATTCGGGGAAGGTTGGGGGCCCGGTGGGTCAGGCCTGAATTCTACGCTACTCAGGTACTCACTGGACACGGAAATTTCCGGGCACGCCTAGCGTCGATGGGAATAGTGGAAGGTGAGTCCTGCGGGTGTGGCGCACCGGCCGACACGGTGGGTCACTTCCTCCTCGAGTGCCCGGAGTTCGAACCCCAGAGGGTCGCCCTCCGGGATTTGGTTCCAGTCGGTGAGTGGGGCTGGCCGAGTGCGGCGCAATACTTCGTGTCGAGCTCGAATGCCTTCTCCATCTTGGCCGACTTCTGCCGGGAATCCCTTTATCTAAAGGGATTCTGGGATCATCAAGAAACATCGTCGTCGTAGACTGTGGGACCACTCGGTCGAGGGTTGTCGGAGCCCTCGGCTGTGGGGGCGCGGTCCCGCAATCATCGCGGGGCAGCCGCGTCCCCGAGTGGTTTAGGGAAAGCCAGTGTTCCTTACACTGGTACAGGGCGTGTGCTCGGGCGAAGCACAGTGAGCGGGCCTTCCCGTGGTTCCCCGTGTCTGCCGGGTGGGTCCGACTCTCGTCGGGGAGTCGGAGGCACCCGGTAGCTAAACCGCTCACCCCGCGACGTCTTACCCGCGGGCGCTGCTGGGTTTTCCCCGGTCCGTTCTTTCGGCGTGGTGGGGCTGGGAAGTGGTGACGGGAAAAAAATGTAGCGTATGCCCATTAAGGGTGAGGTCGCACGACCGAGTCCCCTCAGGGGGGTCCGGTCTCACAATAATCTTCTAGTTCCGGAGGATTCTCTTCGGGTACTTCGCGCCGCGATTTTTCGGGGCTGTCGATTCGTGCGGGTTTTAAATCCGAGACGTGCTGTTTCCCGATTATTACGCCATCTTGGTTACGTAATTCGTACGTTGTTCGCGATAATACTCTCGAGATGGTATACGGGCCATCGTACTTCGGGGCTAGTTTCGCGGTAAACGATTGACTCGCGGAGGATAAAATCCTATTTCGTTTCCAAACGATGTCTCCTTCGGAGAATCGGACGTCGCGCCTTCCCTGATTATAATATTTAGCCTGTTTTTCGTGGGCTTCCTCGAGATACTGCAGGGTTAAGTCGTGAATTTCCGACATGCGCAACATTCGATCCGTCCAGTCCTTCGCGTCCTGGACTGGAATCGTCACGTTTCCCTCGATTATCCGTTTCGCGAATTTCGGCGGTGATGGGAGTCGTCCAAAGTTGAGAAAAGCAGGACTCATCTTCAGTGTGCTGTGAACCGCGGTGTTATAAGCAAACTGAAATTGATGTAGGTGCTCATCCCAACGCTTATGATTTCCCCCTACGTACGAGGCTATCATCGTTTTCAACACCCGGTTCATTCGTTCGACCGGATTAGCCTGCGGGTGATACGTTGGCAACGTCGCGAAATGGATACCGAAAGCTTTGAGAAAGGTGATTAATCGTTTATTCGCGAATTCCGTGCCGTTATCCGACAGGAAGATGTCGGGACATCCCCATCGGTATAAAACCTGTTTCTCAAAAGCTAACTCGACGGTTTTAGCGTTAGCAGCTCGCAACGGTACACACTCTATCCACTTGGTGTGTAGATCGTGAAACACCAAGACATAGGAATATCCTGCCGTACTTTTCGGAAAAGGTCCCATGATATCGGCGGCGACCACTTTCCATGGGCCATGGATGCTTCGTTGGCCCATCAATCCCTTCGGGGCTTGTTGTTCTACTTTTCCCCTCTGACAGGTATCGCATTTCCTAACGTAATCGAGGGTGTCGAGATACATCCCCGGCCAGTAATAATTTTCACTGGCCCGGAAGTAGGTCTTCGCGACGCCGAGATGTCCGGCCTGGGGCTCATCGTGGACTTCTCGTAAGATTTCTATTCTCATGCGTGGAGGAACGACGATTTTCCACGCATTCAAATCGGGAACTAGATGATCGAGAAAGGAGTTCGGTCGATACCGATACAACACACCGTTTTCTGATTTCCACCCCTCGTTTTTCGCGGGGTATTTCGTTACATGGTCCAACCGATTATCGTACCATCGTATTTTCGCGGATTCGGTCGGAGGTTTCGGTACCTCCGAAGTCTCATCGATTACCGAAATTTCGGTGTTTTCCCCGATTTCTCCCTCGTACATTCTCGAAAGAGCGTCGGGTACGTGGTGTAATGCACCTTTGCGGTGGACGACTTGATAGTCGTACTCGAGGAGTTCGAGAGCCCATCGAGCAAGGCGACCATCCGGACTTTTTAGATGGTGTAACCATCTAAGACTACTATGGTCGGTTATCACAGTGAAATGATACCCTTCCAGGTAGTGCCGGTATTTTCGAATCGCCCATACCACTGCCAAGCACTCTTTTTCCGTCACCGAGTACTTTCTTTCGGCATCCGATAGGGTTCGGCTGGCAAACGCAATGACGTGTTCCTTATCGTCAATCGTTTGCGTTAATACGGCTCCAATCCCGAAACTACTCGCGTCGGTTTGCAGAACGAACGGTTTACTGAAATCGGGCGTTGATAAAACTGGGGCAGACGATAATTCTGATTTTAACTTCTCAAAAGCTTCATTTTGTGCGTCTCCCCAGTGCCATCGCACGTTCTTTTTCAATAACTTCGTAAGTGGAGTCGACGTTGTCGCGAAGTCACGCAAAAATCGTCGGTACCACGACGCCATGCCTAAAAATCTGCGTAATTGCGTAATCGTTTTAGGTGTCGGGTAATTCAATACTGGCTCGATTTTCTCCGGATCTACATTCAACCCATTCCGATTTACTCGGAATCCTAAATATCTGACTTCTTCGCGACAAAATTCGCACTTTTCCGGATTTATCGACAATCCGGCTTCCCGAATTCGATCGAGTACTTTCCGCAACCATTTTAAATGGTCCTCGAAGGTCGGGGTAGCTACGATTATATCGTCGAGGTACGCGAATGCGCAAGGCTCCATTTCGGGACCGATTAATCGGTCAAGCAATCGCTGGAACGTGGCCGGGGCGCCTGATAAGCCGTAAGGCATTCGAGTAAATTGATAGAGGCCTTTCCCCGGTACCGTAAAAGCGGTCACTTCCTTACTGGACTCTTCCAACGGGATTTGATGGAAGGCTTGGCTTAAATCGAGGGTCGAAATGTACCTCGCCGATCGTAATTTGTCCAGTATCCCCTCCATGTATGGAAGAGGATACGCATCCTTTTTCGAAATCGCGTTCACCTTCCTGAAATCGAGACAAAATCGGTAGGTTCCGTTCGGTTTTTTGATCATGACGATCGGTGTCGACCACGCACTGTGGGAAGGCTCTATTACTCCTTCTCCCAGCATGCGATCGACCTCGTCATACATGGCTCGCCTTACCGGTGGCGACACAAGGTAATACCGCTGTTTAATCGGCGCGTATCCTTGTGTATCGATCCGGTGTTCGATTAACGAGGTTTTCCCGGTTTTACCGGATACTGACGGTATTTCCTTCGCGAGGAATGCCTTCAATCGCTCTTTTTCGGTTTCCGATAAATCGACGATACCATAACACTCTATAACATTTCGGGGGGTTAACTCGTCCGATGTACCTTCGGCAAAAACGTGTGGCACATCCGTTAATTTCGAAATCCACTGATCGTTCGCGCTATCAATGACGATTTCGAACGCGTTTACAAAGTCAATTCCGAGGATCATATCGGTAGAGAGACTCGGAATGATTCGTACGTCGAATTCTTTACCTAATCCGTCGACAGTTATCGTAAGAGTGGTTTCCTCTTTAATCGTTTCTTCCTGCCCGTTCGCGGTAATCATTCGATCTACCCGCGGCGTTCGGAACTCTCTCCCTTCCCGGAACCCGGGATTTAACCCATAGGCGCCAAGAAAGGATCGGCTGGACCCGGTGTCCAGTAAAGCCTTCACTATACGTTTGCCGACCTGAACGTAGATGAACGGTCTTGTCGGATTTCGGTTTTCGATTACCTCGTCACATGGCATCACGGGGTCAGCCGAAGTACTCGAAATTATCAGTTCGCTCGCGTCAGTCCTCTTGTCTTCGAGGGAAGTATCCGGGACTGTCGGGACTACTTCCCGTTTCCTTTTCCCGAACACCTCGGACAGTTCGGCTTAGGGGCTCTGGAATTGCTACAGCGATAACAATGTCCCTCTTTTTTCGGCTGGGGACAATCTCTCAACAAATGCTTCTCGCTGCCACAATTCCAGCACCTCCATGGGTTCGATTTAGCAGCTTCCTCCTTCCGAGAGGAAACTGAGCTTCCTGATTGCGGGGTCGGATGACCTCGTTCCGACCTAGTCGGACTTCGCATTTTCACCACCTTCGAATAGGTGGGTTTTCCCTCTGGTTTCTCGGTTCCTTTCCCGACGCGTTCTTCCACCGCTGCTAAATCGCTATTCGAAATTTTCCGATCATTAAACTTTCTCGTTTTCGACTTATACGCGAATTCGACCAGGGGAGAATCTTCCACCGACGGGGGCGGCTTAAATTGCTTGATATCGGCCCACAAGATTTCTCTCGCGGTTCCGAGATCAACCAGATCTGCTAACGTTCCGATGTCGTTCGGATTCAGTTCCCGTCTGTACGCCGGTCGTATGTTTCGAAGGACTATTTCGAGTAAATCATCCGGACGAATTGGTCGGATCATCCGGGCTACACATCCCTCGATACACGTGACGAAGTCCGCGATTGACTCGTCTTCTCCCTGTGTCCGCTTACGAATAAAATCGTCGAGTCTGTTTTGCAGATCTCGAGCACCAAATCGCGAGAGGAATTCTTGGCGGAATTGTCGCCAAGTTTCCCATTCATTTCGGTGGACTCGATACCACTGTAGTGGTAGTCCCTTGAGGATCGTGGGGAGGGCGCAAAGCAAACTATCTAGGCTTAGTCCTCCCAAAGTTGCCCAATCTTCGACTTTCTCCAAAAAGTCTTCGGCGCTTCCGTCTTCCCTACCGCGGTACGAAATCCGCCACCGACTAACAGTGGAGGTTAGTGCCGTTGTTTCTCGAGATATACTCGGCATCCTCGGGGTGTCCTCTGTCGGTCGCGAAGTCCGTTCGTGCGTAAAGTCCGTCCGCGGTCTAGAGGTCGTGGCTCGATCCGTCCGGTAATCTGTGCGGTAGTCTGTTCGGTCTTCCGTTCGGTAGTCCGTCCGATAATCCGTTCGGTACCCCTGTGGCGAAGATTGCGAAAGTGGCACCTGCTGTGCCTGCGAGGCATCGCGAACTTCCACTTCGTTTCGCCTGCTCACCGATTCCCGGGGAAATCGAACATACGCGTCTTCTTCCGGTCGGGGTACTACCGAGTATGTCGGAAAGTCGAGTAATCCTTCGTGCGTCTGTCGAGGGTACTGTTGGATTCGGGTCGAGCTTCGAGGAAGGTTCCTATCCAGGAATGCCTCCCGTGCTTCCGCTCCCAGCGGAGTGGCTTGACCCGTCGTACTCGTCGTCGTCATTGTTGTTCCGGTACTCATCGTTACTGTTGTCCCGGTCGCGAGGGTCACTGGGGGTAACCAGTGTTGATCCCGAAACGTCACGGTCGGTTGTCGTCCCGTTCCTCGCCGCTCCGAGGATGACGTACTCGCGGTAGATGTCGTGCTTGTAACCGTAGTCAGCGTAGAGACGGCCAACGACACCAGCACGTCGGTAGTCACCGAGGTAGTCGGTGTCCGGGTTTGCGTTCCCGTCCCGATATTCGGATCGGTAAGAAACTCACCCCCTAGGGAGGAAACCGCCCAAAAATCGGCCGCCCTACCACGGGTTCCGCCGAGCAATCAATGCTCGTATTCTGCTAACAGCGTCAATAGATCGCGGTGACGCTGTCGACTAATATCTAATTCCGATAATTCGCCTAGCGACACCATTGGTGCGAGTGCCGCTTCCGTCGCTACCGCTTCAGTTAAGCGTTGTCTATGTTGGAGAAATCTCGACCTTAATTCAACTAAGGTACCTTCGGTATCCAACCCTAAACGTTGCAACGCCTGCCGCAAGGCTTCCTCATCATAACCTAACAAAAGTTCATCGCAGGACGCGGTGGATTCCACGTAATCGGGTAACTGTGCCATTTTTCGATTTTCAAAAAAAAAAAATTTTAATAAATAAATAAAAAAAAATTTATTTTTCCCGCCGATACGGGTTCTCAAAAAAAAGAAAAATGAAAATTCGATTCGGTTCCCCGGACGATTCGGTTCCGCGGTTAATTCGGTTCTCTCGAACGGGGGAGGGAGAGGCAGCGAATAAACAAAAGAAAACTAGGTACGCGCTCCTAAACACTCCCGATAATAACGTATCCCACCTTCCTTCGGATGCCTAATTTCGATTATTATTATTCCCGAATTCCGATCAAATACCTTTCCCTTTTTATTCTATTTTTCGACTATAAACAACGAAAAAGAAAGATGATAATCACTCGCACACTATGACGGCAACCCGAAAGAAAATCGGTACACTATTATCCTAGCGACGGTCGGTTACTCTTCCCGACCTGTCACTTTTCGATTTCGCGAGACTAACTTCACTTCGGAGAAACTCGGTCGCGTTCGGTTCGGTTCGGCTTTCTTCTATTCGAACGATAAAGCTACGGATGAACGTAACGGTCGGTGCGAATTCAATGGCTGAAGTTTCACACTCGCACTCCCGAAAATTTTCCATGGAAAAAAGAAAAAGGAAATAGAAAGAAATGGATGTATTTTTATTTATTTTTATCTTTTAAAACACTCCGCGTATTCCTCTTCGCACTATTTCGTATTGGGCCCCACGTTGGGCGCCAATTTGTGACGTGGAATTCGTCACGTCACTAAACGAACGTCGATCTCCGACGTTCTCGGTCCTAGAAAACTTGTTCATGCAAAGAATACTAGGGGGTTTTGGGCGCCAGGTACTGAGTACCACGATTTCGGGGATCTAAAATGCTCCGGCTGAGCCAGTATATGGAAGAGGGGAGGGTTCGACACGGTCAAGCAAAAAGAAAAACGCAAAATAAATAAAAAAAAAGAAGCAACTATATTCAGTTCGAATAGAGACAAAAGAAAAATAACAAATAAAAGAATATTGCCGACCAGGGCACGCTGAGCCCGCTCAAAATCGATTTTGGGCTCCCCGTTGGCATACGGGAAGCGCCGAGCCCACTCGGTCGTCTTTATATGGAAGATGGTGGCCCTTACCGTACACCGGTCGTCTTCGGAAACTCGGTCGTCCGGGCTTCGATATCTCCCGGTTCGTTCTCCTGGTCTATCCGGGTAACCTCCGAACCTCTCGGGCACACGGGAGTTTCACGTAACGTCCCTTTTCTGCTAACGTCTCCGAGAAATCGGCAAAATTTATCGCGGGGAGCGATCGAGCGTGCAGCTAGTCTCTGATCCGACGTGGAAGTTGCCTTTTCCGGTTTCTTCTCCGATTTGGCGAGAACCTCTCGAGTCGTTGAGAGTCTCGCCCGATACGACAGGGATCGTATCTCTCCCATGGGAACCGGATGCGGCTGTCGGGGACTCCGCCGAATATTCGGCCTCCTGTCCCGCGTGAATCTTGTGGCAGCGAGTATTTCCCTCGGGATTTCGGGACTCTCAATCGTGGAGTTGAACTACGAAGTTTTCTCCCCGGAAGTGTCGTGCTCCATGGCTCTCTTCATTCGTCGTCGCTTTTGAGGGGTCAGCGTGCCGTACGTAACATTTCGGGTTTCGGCCGACCGATGTCGCCATCGGTCCGATTATACAATATCGATCTTAGCATTCTAAATCATACGCCGTTTCGAATCTGGCGTCGGTTCTAATACATGTTACCGACTGAGTCGGGACGCAATAGATTATCTTACAAGCTATTACCTTACAGACTAGAGGGACTTCCAGGTCGGATCGATAATTGTCAATCTACCGCGGTTTCTAACCTCAATTATCGATCCGAGTTTCCGCGTGTCACGGGTTACGGGACTTTTTGGGGCAGAGAATCGTTCTCTGTCACAAATCATATATATCATTTTATTCAGGGTAAAATGGGATTTGATCTTAAATTTTTTCAGATTTTTTGGTTCATTTTGAAAAATCACTTAAATGACCTTTTTCCTGATTCTACTCGATTTTTCGCAAGTATGCACATTTTTGGTCAAGATGACATTTAAATCAGATTATGATAACATAATCTGAAGAAAACGCAACGCCTTATGATGAGCTTGATCCAATAATTGTCAATTTCAATTGATTTTTTATCACAAAAACATTAAATTATGCGCTAACGTTATGAATAAATTTAAAAGTTAGCGACAAAGAAGGGCTTTGCTTGGTTCGATTAATCAACTCAAATCTGACTAATTTGGAAATGATAGTGTAGATTTTTTGAGTGCAAAACTTAAGCTCTATCACGACGACAAGGTGGAAGCCCGTCGATGAAGGTTTTTTTTTTCGTTATTGTTTTTTCTCTCTATTGTTTTTTTAAATTTTTGCTTCTTATTTTTTATTACTTTTTTTTGCTGAAATTTGCTTTTAATTTCGTCCTGATTGTGCAACATTTGTTCAGTGCGCCTCTCTTCATTTTCCGCATTAGTTAGATTTGATAGTTGATGAATCGAACCAAGCGAAGCCCTTCTTCATCGTTAACCTAAACATTTATTCATAACGTTAGCGCATAATTTAATGTTTTTCTGATCAAACATCAATTGAAATTGACAATTATTGTCTCAAGTACACCGTGAGGCATTGCGTTTTCTTCTGATTATGTTATCATAATCTAATTTGAATGTCACCTTGGCCAAAAACATTCATACTTGTGATAAATCGAGTAGAATCAGGAAAAAGGTCATATTTAAGTGATTTTTTAAAATGCACCAAAAAATCTGAAAAAATTTAGTGTTCGCGATCGCGAAAGATAAGGGGGGAGCGGAGCTGAGCCGGGACCCACCGGACAGTCTCCCTCTCCCAGAGCTGGTCCCCACTCGCAGCGATCTCGCCGAGCACGATATCGGCGAGATCGTTGCCGTTCCAGGCAGTCGCTCGCTCGACCCGAGCCCCTTCAGACGGAGACTCTATGTATGCTTTTAGGCTACACTGGTAAGTCTGGTAAAATCAACCATCCATACCTTATCCCACGAGGCGTTCTCGTGATCGTAGAGCTAGCGCGGTGTTCGCGTTATACCTTTCCTAGTGCGGTGTTCGCACTTCCTTAAGCGGAGTTCGCTTCCTTTTTCTAGTGCGGTGTTCGCACTTTGTAGTGTCTTTGAGACAACTCGAGGTGTTCTCGGGTTGTCTTTCCTTCGGGGATTAGCCCCATTTTCGCTCCCAACCCTCCGGCTTCCAGGCGGAGTTCGCCTCGCGCGTCACAGCGGAGCTCGCTTTGCGCGTCATTTTCGGGTATCTTAGCACTCATTGCACGAGCCTCGCGCTCGGAGACTTAGTGCCTTTCTTTTTCTGTTAAGTTTTTTTTATTTATTGTTGAAAATATATTATTACGTTTCTCGTTAAGTCTCTTCTTTTTCTTTATTAGCGTCTCCTACCCTTGTCCGTCCGAGCGAGCCGAACGTTCTGCGCTACCACCGGTAGTCTCCGCTTTGTTTCTTTGTATTTGTGGTGATCGGGATTTGCCCGTCGTTACAGTCTCGCACATTTAGGAAGAAATCCCATTTTACCCTGAATAAAATGATATGCATGACTATAGGGTTTTCTCTTACGGTGTTTGAGATATTGAATTTCGAAAGGGATACTTACTTTATGGCCACCCTGTATTTCTATTCCCGGTGAACAACCAAGATCATCTAAGTCAGTGGTCGGCAGAAACTGCTCAAATCGCCTGGTTTTTGGTTGACTCCTCCTACCGCTCCCCACTTACCTTTTACGTCTCACATACAGCCTTACCGCCTTGTAAGGCTCAGAACCGTACCGTGTATATTTTTAATGGCTTTCTACCCCATGGGTAATGTAGAAAGTACTATTACCGTCGCGTTTTTTAAAAAGTGGTTTCCCCGTTAAGCTTAATCCACTGAAGACTGAGACAATCTTTTAATAGCTCTAATTAATTGAAAAGAAGCAGGTTTAGAAAAGTATGAAATAAAATACAAAATATTCACATTCAGATTCACGAATTCCGGGTTTTTTTTAAAGACAATAGCAGGAATGTCGACCTGCATATTACTCGTAGCAAGACGCATAAGATGCGGTAAATAATTGTCGTTTAAACGAGAGCTTTCACTTTTAACCTGCTGGCGGCCGGCAACACCACTATAGTGGTGTTGCCATGATTCGAACATATCCGAAAAAAATCCCGGCCGCCAGCAGGTTAATGAACTGCAAAGCTGCAAAAGCAAAATCAAAGTATTTCTCAATTAGTTAGTCACGTCGATTCTCTTCGAAGGAAATTACAGTTATTTAAATCTGATTTAAATAACAATATTTTCCATTATTTTTCTTCGTGCCAGATTCTTCTTGATGAACACGGGAGTAGGTGTAGTTTCAAAGAAAATGTTATTTTCGTAAATTCCATTATAAAAGTATTCGATACCCGTTTCACTTGAAAATTTTTATAACCCTTTAACACTAAAACTACCGTGACGTCACCTAGCCATTTAAAACACGTGTATTTCAAATGGACAGCGGGTCATTTGACCAGCTCATGGTAGCTTTAGTGTTATCGAAATCATCATACCCCAAACTTCGAGACTTCGGACTCCGAATTTATTCTATGTTCGGACCCACGTATTTATGTGAGACGACTTTTTCAAATGTGAAGTTGATTAAAAATGAAAAACGCTCTCGACTAAACGACGATTCTTTGCCGCGTCTTATGCGTCTTGCTACGAGTAATATATAGGTCGACGTTCCTGCTATTGCTTGTAAAAAACGCGAAATTCGTCAATCTGAATGTATTTTTTATTTTATTTCTTATTTTTCTAATCCTGCTTCTTTTTAAATAATTCAAGCTATTAAAAGGTCGTCTCAGTCTTCAGTGGATTATTATATTAGCAGTCGTCTAGGTCTTCAGTGGATTGATTTTCCCTGACGGGAAAATCACTTTAAAAAAATGCGCCGGTAATAGTACCCCCTGGGTGATGTAGAAAGCTATTAAAAATATACACGTTACGGTCCTGAGCCTTACAAGGCGGTAAGGCTGTGTGTGAGACGTAAAAGGTAAGTGGGGAGCGGTAGGAGGAGTCAACCAAAAACCAGGCGATTTGAGGAGTTTCTGCCGACCACTGATCTAAGTTGTTCACCCTTCACTTCTACCACCCCTTTCTGTTTCTAGTGGACGAACAAGACCATCTAATTCGTCCATTAGCAGTCTATTGTTCTATTTTAACTTCCTGTGAACTACCAAGGCCATCTAAGTTGTTCACCCTTCATTTCTATTCTTCTATTTCTATTCCCGGTGAACAACCAAGATCATCTAAGTTGTTTACCCTTCACTTCTACCACCCCTTTCTGTTTCTAGTGGACGATCAAGACCATCTAATTCGTCCATTAGCAGTCTATTTTTCTATTTCTACTTCCTGCGAACAACCAAGACCCTCTAAGTTGCTCACCCTTCATTTCTATTTTCTTTTTCTATTTCCGGTGAACAACCAGGATCATCTAAGTTGTTCACCCTTCGTTTCTACTATCTAATTCTTCCCCCTTTTGGAGCGAACAAGATCACCTAATTCGCCCCCCTTTCCCATTTATTAGAACAAGGTTTTTTTTTCTCCTTTCTCGCTAGTGCCAAAAGGAAGGAAAACTCCAAGTCAATTAAAATTCCAACGAAAAAGGAGGACGGCCTGGCTGGCTCGAAATAGTGGCCTCCACGACGAGAGCGGCTCCACTACTTCCGACCTCCATACGTCCCTCCAGTCCAGACCGGAAACCCCGGGATCGTCACCGATCCCCCCTCGCGTCCCTTCTCCGATTCAGTTGTCGGACGATTCGGTTCAGGAAGTCTTAATAGTGGGTAGGGTCCCTTCCCCCATTCTCATTCGATACCCCGATTCTAGACATAACAGAGGGTACACAGGACAGTCGCCTATGCACTGTCATATGGAGACCAAAAGATATTCGGGGGTACCGAAAGTTTGATAAGAACCTCCCGCTATGTAAGACGGGATAAGTGGCTAATATTATAATACCTTCAGTCCACAAATGCACTAAATGCAGTTGTAGGACGTAACATAGTAATGTCACGAAATAATTCACATCAACTTTAATGAAACAAAATTTTCACTTCTATATTAATTCATACTCACATTTCCACATTCTTTGGAAGACGATGTAACCTACAAGAATTCACATGTTTTTTGTGCCTACAAGTTTTTACGCAACAAATCAACATTTTGTTATTATTTACGTTAACACATTAACACAGTTAATAAATTAACACAAAACAAATGTTTATGACGCGTAACCTATAAAAAAAGGAAGCAAAGAAAAGAAACAAGAAAAAAGTAGAATTAAAGCGAAATTAATTAAAAAGATGAAATATAAAATGTATGAAACGTTCACAACAATAGAAGAAAAGAAAGAAATAAACAATATATTATTATTCGATCAAAAATCCGCAAGATAACCAATATTTTTCGTATCTAATCAAAGATGATCAACGAGAAAATGGTTCTCAATGGTTCTAAGAATGACCGTATTTATATTTCAGCGTCTGTGGCACTGTGTAGCACTCTCATTTCCACTGCTACCATCTTAACGTCACCAATTCTTGAAACTTTCATTTTCTTACGTTGCCGGTCTCCAGTCCTGCATGCTTGTGACAAAATTCGGCATGGTAGGGGGTCAAAGTGAATTTTCCCTGACCTAGAGTGAGTGTAATTCAATTCAAACTGTCTGCTTCTTCGCGCTGGATTAGGAAGGGTTCCTATTGGGCGGCGCCATTGTGCGGACACAAGTAACGTGCACCAATCACGCGAACTCAGAAGAATTCATGTCTCTTATTAAAGGGTCTCTAATTCGGAATTGGGAAATTTGCAAATTGGACAAAAGTATTACTGTGATGTTACGTCCTGGAAGAGATTGTGGACAAATCCTGGATGTTGTCGTCTGGTCACCAACTTGTCCACTTTCAATATTAAGTTTTAAAGATAAAGGAAAATAAAAGACATAAATAAAAGACTAAATTAAAATTTCTCCGCGCACAAGTATCTAAACTCAAAGAGAATTAGGAGGAGACTGAACTTCAAGAGAAGAAATCTCTTCCTTCTTGGTCCAAATCTATGGGGAGCAGAATGGGAGATGATGTAAACATTCACACGTGCAGTTCACTCTGACAAAGGGCAATTACGGGTTTCTAGGGGTTCCTTACCAACTATATCAAATTACATAGACGCATGATGTCATGCTATGGGCGGTATAGTTCGACCACTTATCTTATGTTTATATTAACGAACTTTTCTTCGTTTATAGTTTCTAGTTTATCCCTTTTCATATTTTCTTTCGTAATAAATGTCACTCAGACAATAAAATAATTCACAATAAAATAATTCTACGTATTGAATATATAAATTCAGATATTTATGTCTATCACCTCTAAACATTATTTAATACTTCTAAGAATACAAATTCTTTATATTTAAGGTTTGAATATGTTATTTTATGTATCGATTTGAATTTTTCCACATTTACAAGATTCTAGGGGAATATTTCCGCCATTGTTATACGCAGGATATAACAGTGTCTGTTATGTCCCTAGTAGCGATTATGACAGGTAGATGGAGCAAACTGTTAATTGTGGTATAAAATGATCTTATTCAAATTATTACTTTTGTAATAATTGATGGATAAACTTTGAGTTAAACTTTGTCTTGGGGGCCCAAAAATTGTTGGTTAAAACTTATCACATCTTGAAGTTTTTGACCTGAAAAGTTCGAAAAAGCAAGTTAAAAGTTCCGGAAACTAATAGTTTAAATTTTAAAAGATATAAGCTTATAAATATGTGTGTTTTTGACATACTTTGACAGGTTAGTACGATGCCATATGGCTTCTTACTGCTTCTACCCATTCTCTGATTGGTTCGCATGCATGACCATTCAATTCGCGCATGACAAGTAGAAAAACCTAACTATCGTTCCTATGTTCGCGATTTAACTTATAATCGTGGGAATTACAAATTCATGAAGCGTTGCCGGCCGCCTGGTGGCGGCCGGGTTTAGGTTCATAGCAAAACCCTAGCAAAACTCATGCAACGGCCAATTCTTTTATAGCGGCCAAGCTGCACAAATCATATCAAAATCTAGACCAAGCCTAACCCAATACACTCTTGAAAATTACATCCCTCACGCCAGTTTTCACGTGTTTCGGAATGAGTCCTTTCGAACCCGTTAACAATTGAACTTCAGAAAAAATATGGTAATTCACACGGCTAGAACCGACCGTAATTTTATTTTGGCAAACATTTGGTGACCATGTGTTAAGGACTCACCAAACATACATACACAAAAAACACAACACTTGAATATAAAAAAACATAGCTTAAAGTTGCACGAAAACGTTTACCAATAGCAATAACAACCTGAATAATAAATGCAATCTAATAAATTAAATCCGAGGGACATGAAAATTTCAAATAAATGACAGACACGCGAATTGAATGGACATGCATGCGAACCAACCAGAGAATGGGTAGAAGCAGGTAGAAGTAATATGGCGTCGTACAGACCTGTCAAAATACGCCAAAAGCACACATATTTATAAGCTTGTATCTTTTAAACTATTGGTTTCCGGACTTTTTAACTTGCATTTTCGAACTTTTCAGATCAAAAACTACAAAATGTGATAAGTTTTAACGAAAAATTTTTGGGCCCCCTAAAACAAAGTTTAGCCTAATTGATAAATAATAAGAATTACGAAATAAGCTTTCTAAATATATTCATACTTATAACGTTAAGGGTTTAAATGATACACAACTCGTTTCATTCTTATAGAATGAAAGTTATTCTCTAAGTTTATGTAAACAATTATAACATAAATTAAATATTGCCTTTGAAAATACTTTTGTTACGTCCTAAGACCAGAGAAGCGCTCTCTTTTTAGGGAACAAGGTAGCGTTGTGTTCCCAGGGATAGGACATGGTGGCCACAGGTCAGGGAAATCAGGGAAAAGTCAGGGAATAAAAAAAATGGTCAGGGAAATCAGGGAAAAGTCAGGAAATAAAAAAAATGGTCAGGGAAATCAGGGAAAAGTCAGGGAATTTTTTAATAAGTCAGGGAAACAATAGCGGAATAAAAAAAATTTATACAAAATTTATACAAAATTTATACTGAATTTCAATCAACATATATTTAAACTTTTTTTGAAACTAAACCGTAAAAACTGCATACAAAAGATTCTTTCACGTGTTATGCGATCTTTTTAAGAGCTTTGATTTTCTCATCGAGTGCAGCTTCCTCTTCTTTCGCGCTCACGATAACAGCTCGCTTTTTTTCCTCGAGTTCTTTTAGTTTAAGAGGGCGAGCTTTTTTCTCTGCACATAAATTTTCTTCTATAATATCTCTTTTCTTTTTTTCGTTCATACTCTCACTATAGCGAGAACGTGCATTCCGAGCTGTGTGGATCATTTGCTTCGTGATGGTCATCTTTTCGACACCGCCAACTGCATTAAGTGCATCGTACACTTGCCTTTGCGCAATAAGGGATTCCTCTTGCTGATTTTCCACTAAGCATTCTCGATTTACAGAAAACCCTCGTTCATAATCTGCATTTCCATGCGATAATATCAGAACCTTTTTCAGAAAGGCACTAAGTTCTGCCGGAGTATCATTTGCCTCTCTGAGTATGGACATCCAGAGGTCGTCCAATCTATCATTCTTCCTCGAAAATCTTTTCATCGCGTCCAAAAACATCAGTTGGTCGCAGATTTCCTTGAATTGTCTCTCCACTTTATCTGCAACGACGCCCGGTATTTGCCGACTATTGACAAACGAGTTTAAAGCAGTGCGAAGACGATTATCGCGGACGGTTGACATAATTGCCACTGCGGGATCCAAACAAGATATGCACTTTGTGAGAGCAAACGTTAGCGGAGATCGTGTTCGCAGCTTTTCGATCATCTTCTGCAGGCCTGTACGGCACTGCTGTCGAAACTCAAGAATATCCCGATCGCTTAAAAGTCTCTGTATTTTCGAAATCGCCTCGCGCGTCGCGTAGCCGAGCTCTATGCGCTTCGAGTCGAGAAGATTGTTTTTATCGGAAACGTCGATGCTTTGTACGGATTTCGCTGTCGTCAGAACTTCGGGCTTGATGAATCTACCCATTATACTCCGCAGCGTCTTAGACAACGATTCGTACAGAAGCGGAGCTATGGGCTTGTCGGTTTGAAATTCCGTTAAAAACGGTTCGACTTCAGAGGCTATGGATTGAAAGAACGTAAGCTTACAGATTAATAGTTTATCTTTCAATGCTTCCTGTAGGGTTTTAAAACTCTTACTCTGTGGAATTGGCTTTTTTTCTCGAGTGATGTCTTCGATGTATTTTGTGACGTACGGAACAATAGCTATTGCCCTCTCAGCGACTGTTGCATTTTCAAGCCATCGAACCGTGCAGAATTTTCGCGGGAATAATTTTGATCCTGAATAATATGTGTAGTCCCCTCTACGCGCGGAAGAATCCTTGAAGGTGTAGTATAAGCCAGTCAGAAATTCAGATACTTCCCAAGCAGTAGCTTTCATTCTTGTTTTGAATGCGCCATTAACATTGTGAAGACCGCAACTTCCGATCTCCACAAGCTGCCGATCGTTAGGGTCTGAAACTATGCTCGCGCTGAGGTCACGATGAAACTTCATGTTGACATTCGGTCCGTCCATAGAGACTTGAAGTGTTTTAAGATCAACCTCTGAAAGTACCGCTGTAAACGTCCCAAGTAAATTAGCTGCAGTTGCGTGGTTTAGGAACCTCGACTTGAAATATCTAGTCGTCACTTTATCCGTGTCTTGTCGCCAAAATCGAACAAAAACGTCCATTTGTCCTAGTTGAGAAACTTTGTTGAGAGACTCGTCAAATCCAACGACGATGTCGGCACAACCTTTTAATAACGCAACCAGCTCGTTGTGAAAATAAGGCGCTAATCCGTGCACCAACACGTACGCTAGCTTTGTACGTTGTATTTTTATCTTTCAGCGATTTCTGAATCCGGGAACATCAACGGAAAAAGTACAACACTTTTAGCTGCGGTACGAAGTGAATTGTGCGTTTCAATTGTGTGTAAAACCCAAAGAATCTCTGCACGCGTTACGTTTTCAGCTATAAGGAAAGATGTAATCCCTCGCGATGAACATCCGGTGTTTTCCGATGTGTCCTCTCTTCTCGTAGAAATCGCGTTTGTGTTCAATTGCGCTGATAGCGCTTGAGAATCATTCACGGTTTGGTTTAAGTCGAATCTTTTGGATGTCGTACCAATGAGTGATGTAGCAACATCACATGTCTTCTTTCTTGCTTCCATTATATTTTTACGTTTTTTCGACTTTGCGTGACTTAGAACTGTACGTTTTCCCATATTGCTTAGGGAGAACGTCTCTGCGCACCAATTGCAGCGTGCAATGTTCGGCTTACCTGGAACTTCTTTAAGTTAACCAGAAAAACTTTCATCACGAAGCCAGTCTTCATGAAATTTCGTTGTTTTCATAGGTCCACCCATATTTTATTTTGTGTCAATCAGCATAGTTCTGTAAAGGTTATCAAACGGAAATTGTATCAATATATTGGACTTCCGGTTGAGACGTGGACGCGTGAAGATCGCTGTGCCGGGCATTGAGAAAAAATTCAGCCAAAAAGTAGGATAAAGAGTGAAAATTGGGACGGAAAGGTGAAAAGCGAGTAAGGCAAGAAGGAGGAAAGCGTGAAAGGGGAAGGAAGTGTAAAAGGAAGAGAAAAAAGAAAGGAAAAGTGGAAAGAAAAGCAAAGTGAGGAAGTGAGGTTAGAAACGAGAGACGGGAAGAGTGAAGAGAAAGGATAAGCCTCGAGCGACGCGGTACGTCGGTAAAGTAGGAATAGTAAAAAGAAGAACAAACAGATGGCGGGGAAAGCTGGAAGATCACTGGGAGCAAAGAACAAAATAAAGACGGTGACACTGGACAGATTCGGGATGGGGACGGACAAGGAACAGGTGACAGAGGAAAACGAGAATGAGATCAAGAGAATGATACGGGAGCTGGGAGAGGAGCTGAAAGAAAGATCGAATAATTTAGAAAGAAGGATAGGGGAACAAATGGCGATGCAATTGGAAATAATTAAGAGAGACTTGACACAAGAATGGGAGGAGAGGTTGGGAGACTGGAGGAAAGAAAGGGAAAGTTGGAGGGAAGAGAAGAAAGAAATGAGGGAGAGAATAAAGATGCTAGAAGAGGAGAGGGAGAAAGGAGAAAAAGAGAAAAGAAAGAGGAACATAGTAATAAGAGGGAAGGATTTTAAAGGAGAGGATCTCGAGAGGAAAATAGAAGAATTTATGGAGGAGAATTTGGAGGAGGTGGTGTAAGTGGAAAAAGCGCACGTGATAGGAGGTGACAGGAACGGAGAAGGAAACAAAACAGTCATTGCGACGATTAAAGAATGGGAAATGAAGAAACAAATTATGAAAAAGAAGAAGAATTTAAGGAGAGGAATATATATAGATGATGACTTGACAAGAAGAGAAAGGAGGATACAAAGTGAAGCGAGGAAAATAGCAAGGGAGGAAAAAGAAAAGGGGAAGGACACAAGGGTGGGATATATGAAGATCAAGGTGGACGGAAAATGGTATAAGTGGAGCGAGCGAGAGGAACGCTTCATGGAAAAACAAGGAAGAAGAGAGAAGATATAGGTAATTGAGGAGGGGAGGGAGGGTGAAGAGAAAGGAGTAGGGAAAGGAAAAGGAAAGAAAAGGGAAAAGAAAAATCGAAGGGAGGGGATAAAAATTGGTTTTTGGAATGTAAGGGGACTAAAAGGGAAAGATGAGGAATTTTTTCAAAATTTAAAAAATTGGGATGTGATCGGATTAACGGAGACGTGGACAGAAGAGAGGGATATAGAAAAAGCAAAGAAATTTTTGCCAAGGGAGTTCAATTGGTTCTTCCAGGCTGCAAAAAGAAAAAACAAAATGGGTAGGGCAATGGGTGGAATAGCTATGGGGCTAAAGAAAAATATTCAGGTAGTAACATCGGAAGCTGGAGAAAGGAAAGTGGAAGGAATGATGGAAAAAGAAATACACTGGGAAGAGGAGAAGTGGAAAATTATAACGGTATACGTCAATGGAGACATGGAATGAGTGGCGGAGGAAATAAAAAGGAGCAGAGAAGGAAAGGAAAGTAAGGAAAGGATCATTATAGGAGGGGATTTTAATGACAGAACAGGAACAGAAGGACGGATGAGGTGGAGAGAAGTAGGAGAAGAAGAGGAGGAGATCGCCTTGTGCATTGACAAGAAGGTCAATGCAGAAGGGGAAAAATTGCTAAAGCTGATAGAAGAAGAAGGTCTGGGCATAATGAACGGAGCGGTAAAGGGTGACCCAGACGGCCAGTATACGTATCTGGGGCCAAAAGGAGAGGCGGTAATAGACTATATTATCGGCGATATTGAAGTTTGGGAAAAGACAAAATGGTTCAAAGTTGGAGAAGAAATAGACTCGGTTCATCAGCCGGTTACAATGTGCTTAGGTGGAAAGACTGTGGAAAGAGAGAATAACAAGGAGGATAGCTGGAAAGAAGTATACGACTGGTCCGAGGATGGTATAGATGAATTTAAAAAAAAGATAAAAGAATGGATACCGGAAGAAGGGCTGAAAGGAGAGGAACTCAGAAAAGAGGTAGAGAGAAAGATAAAAGAAGCAATAACCAAGAAGAAAGTGCGCACGCAAAGAAAACAGAGAAAAAACGCATGATGGGACGAAAGCTGCAGAGAAAAGAAGAAGAAGGCAAGAAAAGCGTGGAAAGATTGGAGAAGAGGAAGGGGAGAAAAAGAACGATATGTGGAAGCAAAAAGGGAATTTAAGAAAATTTGCGAAGAAAGGAAGGAACAAGAAAGAAATAGATTAATAGACGAGGTAAGACAAGCAAAAACGGAAGCGAATATTTGGAAAATCATAAATAAAGGAAGGAAAAGAAGAGAAGAAATAAATAAATAGGGATATCAAGATAGAGGAATGGAGGAAACATTTCATGGGATTATTAAAAGGAACAGAGGTACACGGAGTGACGGTAAGAGAGGGAGCTTACAATACAAACGAAAAAGAGGAGAGCGAGGAAAATTGTATAAGGCGCGAGGAAGTAGGAAGAGTCTTGAAAAGTTTGAAGAAAGGAAAAGCGATAGGGGTAGATGGAGTCCCAAACGAGGGATGGAAATATGGAGGAGAAAAAATCGGAAATTACGTATGGGAAATATGTAGCGGGATATGGGAAGGGGGGGAAATGTCGGAGGAATGGAAGGAGGGTATTATAGTTCCTATAATGAAAAAGGGTGAAGGAAAGGAAGTAGAGGATTACAGAGGAGTGACAATTCTACCATCACTATATAGGATATACGCGACTATCTTAGCGGACAGATTAACGGAACAAGCAGAGGAGGGCAAGATGATACCAGACAACCAAACGGGCTTCAGGAAAGGAATGGGTACAATGGAAAACATATATGTGCTTAACTATTTAATTGGGAAGCAAACGCAAGAGAAGAAGGGGACACTCGTAGCTCTATTCCTAGACATACAAGCAGCCTTCGATACAGTAAACAGAGAGAAGCTATGGGAAATGTTGGAAGAAAGAGGAGTGGAGAGAAACTTAGCAAACAGAATCAGAAGCCTATATCAAGAGACGAAGAGTAGAGTGAAGGTACAGGAGAAACTAGGAGAGGCCTTCTGGACAGAAAAGGGAATCAGGCAAGGATGTCCGCTCAGTCCCATGTTGTACAACCTCTTCACAGCAGACATGGAAAGGGAACTGGAGAAAGCGGGGAGAGGTGGAATATGGTTAGGGGAGAAAAAGATATGGTCCCTGGCGTACGCTGATGACGTGGTGATTTTGGCGGAAGACGAAAAAGAAATGGTAGGAATGATAGGTGGGATGAGAAGATACTTTAAAGAAAAAGAGTTGGAAGTAAATGTAAAGAAATCGAAGATAATGAGATTTAGAAAAGGGGGTGGAAGGAAGAAAAAAATGTGCTGGTGGTGGGGAGAAGAGAAGATAGAGGAAGTGAGCGATTTCAGATACCTAGGATACGTACTGCAAAATAGATAGATAGATAGATAGATTAAATTTTATTATTCCCTGGTAAGAATCCATAGGGAAATTAAAAATAATGATACATTCGATAGAGATGGTAAATAGTTAAACATAAGATACATGCGTAGAGATATATCAAAGATTTAGGAAAGACAATATAGAATTAGATACATATAATATAGTAATGAAGGTTATAGGTACTTATTTAGAGTAGAGAAGATGAAAGATTTACATTAATTCTGACTATGAAGCGTCTGCAATTCATTATTCAGTAAATGAGTATATAGGTTGTTTTTGAAAGTTGACAGTGAGTCTGCAGCCCGTATATTTTGTGGAAGAGAGTCCCAGAAGTAGATGGAAGATAGTCTAAATGAATTGTGATAGATAGAGGTGCGATGAAGAGGAATATAGAATGAGGATCGGTTCTCTGTAAGGCGTTGAGATTGTCGCCAGGTAGTTTGTGGAGCTACAAATAGGTCACGGAGATATGATGGACAGTCAGTAAGAAGTAATTGATATAAGTAAGAACCAAGATATAAGAGACGTCTATTGGAGACTGATAGCCAGTGTAATTTCTCTAAGCGGAAGGGGGTAATATGTTCATCTCTCCTAAGGTTAAAGATGAATCGCACAGAAAAGTTTACCAGTCTCTGCAGTTTTAGGTCTAGTTCTTGAGAGACGTCATTATAAACGAGGCAACAATAATCCATATGAGGAAGAACTAGAGTTTGAACTAATTTAATTCGTAATTCTTGAGAAAAACAACTTCTGCGAAATTTGAGCCTAGCGAGTGTAGCATAGAACCTATTAGAAATTAGAGAGATATGCTTTGACCAGGACAAATCTTGGGACAGCATAACGCCCAGGCAGCGAATATTGTCCACCCAAGGTAAGTTGGTATCCTCTACTTTGATACTCATTGAAAGTTGATCAAGATGAGGGTTCAAAGCAGTTATATATGCTTTACTGCCAAATAACATTGCCTTGGTCTTGTCAAGGTTTAGTTGAAGGCCGTTTGTTTTCGCCCATTGTGCAACAGAGTGTACGTCTTTAGAGATCCTTGCTAGGCCACTAGACAGGTCGTGGGGGCTCCAAGAAAGATAAATCTGTAAATCATCTGCAAAGATCATATGATGGGAGTAATTTAGACAGTTTCTAATGTCATTTATGAAAATGGAGAAGAGCAGGGGCCCCAAAACTGATCCTTGAGGGACACCCGAGGAGACAGGGAGCCAATTTGAGCATCCTACCTCAGAATCTCTAACAGCAATGAGCCTACCAGTGAGATAGCTGTGAAACCATCTCAGAGCAATATCATCACATCCCATGGCTGCAAGTTTTGACAGTAACTTGGAATGAGGAACTTTGTCAAATGCTTTGGAGAAATCAAAGAAAACTGCAATGGTCACAAGTCTTTTGTCCTCTGCCTCCCTGATGTCATCAGTCAACCTTAGTAGAGCTGACTGAGTGCTATAGCCATGTCGAAACCCTGATTGTCTTGGATCAAGGCGGTTGTTAGTTGTGAGAAAGTCATACAACTGGTTGTGAATGATTCTCTCAAAGATTTTGGACAGCTCAGAGAGATTGGCAATAGGTCGAGTATCAGATGGAGAGAGTGGCTTGTTATTTTTGCAAATTGCACGTATGAATGCATGCTTCCAGGATGTAGGATAGATCATATCGGAAATAGAGCGATTATAGATGTTTACAAGAGGTGGGACAAGCAGGGATTGGAGCTGTGAGACAACGCGGAGCGAGATGCCATCAGGTCCATGGGATGAGGATCCAGTATTCCCCTTTTTAATTGCTTGCGTAACATCAGTGCAAGATATTGTATTCAGAGTGAATGAATGAGTGGGCATTATTCTGTCTGTAAGAATGCGGTCAAGTTGAGAACTGGAGCACTCAGGTGAACAGCTTGCTACTGATTGGTAATGGGTGTTTAATTCATCCACAGAAAAGAAATTGTTACGAACCAAAATGGCTCATTATTAAAATACTTCCTTTCGTTATAATTTATCATAAGATCTATCATTAAGATATAAGCAATCTCGAAGCAAGCATGAAACAGTCAAGAACACATCTTTTGCAAACGCAGCACATGTGTCATACACCTCTGTCATTCACCTCCAGCATAGTCAGCTGCTTATCTACAAAGAATATAGGAACACACATGTACACTCCATGTACATGTGCCCCCCAGAATCAATTATTAACTTTTCGACCCCCACTCAATTTGACTGTATAAATATCAGGCAAATCACTACTTTTCAGAGAGTCTGGTCTTAGGCAAGCTCGGTGTAAGAGGCTCGTCCACTAACCGTTTGTCTTTCTACGACTATCCTTTGCCGATAGCTTATAGACGTAGCGCACCCATAGGGTAGGCACGCCTGGCACACATAAGAACGTCACGCGTGCTGAGTATTATCTATTGTCAGTCTTCCTGTTGGATCCGTACAAGGAAGAACCTATTAGGCCGCTGACCGCTTAGTAAACCCAAGCTCCTGAGGAAGACCCACTCTCTCACCCAAGTTACATTCTTTTCTATCAAATTCCAAAAGTCGATCGTAAAGCAAGTAAAAGGGACTTATATTCTTTGTACACGTAGGAAACAGAATATAAGCCGTTAGAGTCAAATCATCGAAATTACGTTCTATTTGTATTATTCACAGTTATAAGTTTTCAAGAATAATAAATACTAATAAGATATTTAATCTAAATTAAACCCCTTATTTTCCGAATCATTCTTTCAATGTTCTAATCACTTTCAGCAAGGTGTACTTTAGTACTTTAAGGTGCAAGTATCCCGCCACCCGTATTCCTTAGCCGCTCAAGTAATACGTGCATGGTCAGTCCTACTATACTCGGAGATATCTCATACGGAAGAGTATCGCTTACGCGATATCAGAGTAGAGGTTGTAGAGGTAGTAGAGGTTGAGCATATACGCACCCACTCATATAGAGTCGGTACGTAACAGAACTGGTGACAGCGGTGGGATACCAAGATCGCGAAAGAAATTATAAAATTTTTTTTTTTTTTTTTTTCCCCTAATCACATAAATAAATATTTGGCTCTTATCACTGCACTACAAATTTTCTCCGTATGTATTTAGCTGACTCAGAGTCTTTGTTCTACTGAACTCGGCATTTTGAATACATAATTATCCTTTTTATAAGAAGGTACCAGAGCATCGAATCTTGAGGATACCGTTGTTTCTGTAGTACCTCGACCTATCTAAAACCGGAAGGAACTTGATATTGAGTATACTTGTTCTTTCTTGTGTTTCCTCTCATCCACATACCATTCCTATACATCCTTACCTTATGCAGAGATAAGCAGGCATTTAAAGAAGTGATATTGTTTGTACATGAGCACATGAGACTTTTCACACCTTTGAGACGCCACATATGAGTGTGTATTTCCATGTTCAATGTGTACGAATTAAAGGCGTGATTTCCAACTTCCTCCGAAGTATAAACGGATAGAGATACTTTGCATATACTCTTTCCCGCTATATTTTTGGGCACATAAAGGGGTGTAGAGACTTTGTATCTACCTCACTCCTTTTACCTATCTAGAGTCGCAAGAAATGCAATATTGAGTATACGCATTTCCTTGTTCGGCTCGACACCTATATCCTTGAAACCTCAGACGCTCGTGTATATATATATATATATATCTCTCTTTTAATTCTCTCTCAGCTTTCTTTTATTTTACTTTGCTTTTCTTTCTCAATCTTTGCAAAACTTGCCGATTGTGCAACATCGAAAGAAAGGAATTCGCATTCATTTAAATTGTAAAAGGAAAAAGGGTGCAATTTGCTTTCAAAATGGGCGACGAAAGTATCCGGCGTTTAATAGAGTCACTAGAGGAAAGCAATCGCGTCACTAGACAAGGAAATCAGTTGATAACCACCACAAGTCTAATTGATACATACAACGGCACGACCGATTCACTTTCAAAATTTTTACGACAAATAAAAGTCGCCGCCAAATTTGTCACCGAAGATGACGAGGCATGCTTCCTGGAAATATTAAAAAGCAAATTAACTGGGACTGCAAAGAATATCATACTTGGAAAAAAATTTTCCACGACTCAGGAATTTATCACTGTACTGAATAAGAAATTTTCATCGGGAAAAGATTTTAATCACTACCAAGGAGAAATATCACGGTTAAAAATAAGAAATCACGAAGACATAACGCAATACATTTCAAGAACAAATAAATTATTCAGAGATACGAAGGCAGCGATTGAAAATGAGTACAAAGAAAATGCTCGAGAACACGTTCTCGAAAATTTCAACGAATCCATCATTTCGAATTTTCTCCGAGGATTACCGCGACGCTATTACACAGTTTTTCGAGCACGCAAATTTACCGACATCCAAAAAGCCTTCGACGAAGTGGATGAGGAAGCACGTGCTTGGAAAAACAGAGCGAGAGCAGCAAGAGACCTTTCGGATGTAACCGAATCCGACAGTGACGAAGCTGAAAAGGAACACCGCTACAAGCCCAGCTCACGGAAATATCGAAGACATCGCTTTAAGAGACATAGCCGTGATGATTCAAGCGATTCTGATGACTCAGATGAAAATAAAAGAGAAAAGAAAATCGTGGACAAACTCTCTTCAATGATTTTAACAGCAATTGGACAAAGTCCATTGAGTCAAAATAATTTTCCAAATAACACGTACAAACAAAAGGGAAATGGACCCTCACTTCAAACTGAGGAACCACCAAAATTACTCAGAAGATATCCCAAATATCTAGATGTGAATAAACATTTTTGCGCTTACTGCGGCAAAAAGGGACACGATCCAATGCATTGTAATTACAATCCTTACAATCGCAATAGAAGTCCTAATAGAACGCCAGCAACTTCAAGGGAACCTTCACCTGTTTCTTTAAACTACGAGCGCGGTCGCCACGAAGACCCTCCGAGACTCGGAAACAAACCCGTAACACTTATGCAAAGGAACCCAGGAAAAGATGCTTACTCAAGGAAGGAGTCATCGCAAAAATAAGAGCACAAGTTCCTCAACTAAAAAGGGGATATGGGGAATTTATTTTGGATTCAGGATCATCAATCAACCTTATTAATTATCATGCTCTTTCAAAACCCATACATTTCATAGACTATGAAATTAGAGAAGTCCACGGCATTACCCAAGAACCTGAATATACCGAGGGGACAATCATCCTAAGAGTTAACAACATTGATGGAATTTTCCACGTTTATAAAGGATTAAACATTCCAGGGGACGGAATAATAGGCGCTGCACTACTCCAGCAAGAAGAAGCAGAACTTTCTTTCCACCATGGAACAATGGTTTCTATAAACGATCCCATAAGACCTGTCAGATTCAGTAACCAACAAGAAATGGAAACACTCTCCAAAGAACTCCAGAAAACACGATTGATAATCGAAGGTCGATGCCAAAAGCAAATTCCTATTAAAATTAAAAACACAGGAGTGTCGGAAGGATATTTACCTAGGATCAAGACACACCCCGACATATATATCGGAGAAGCTGTCGTTACTAATAGGAACGGCATATGTTACACTATTGCCACCAACACCAATGAAAATCCTATTGAAATTGAACTAGACGTTCAAGAAATTCTACAAATGGACTCATGTGAATATTCTTCAGATTCTGGCTCCGGAAAACATGAAAATCAAGCTACAGATCGAATTTCTCGGATCAAAAATTGTCTTAAATTAGATCATTTAAATACAGAAGAAAAACGACACGTTCTGGATATTATAAAGGAATTTCCAGATCTATTTTACCTTCCAGGAGATAAATTAGGGAAAACAACAACAGTTACTCACACAATCCCTACAATAGATGATATTCCTATCAACACCAGGCAATACCGTTACCCTCCGATACACCAGGAAGAAATAAAAAAACAAGTTTCTGATCTACTTAAAAACGACATAATTAAACCGTCACATTCACCATACAATTCACCACTTTGGATAGTACCCAAAAAGGATGATTCGCAAGGAAATAAACGCTGGAGACTGGTGATTGATTATCGGGCACTTAACGAAAAAACTATTGGAGACAGCTATCCTCTCCCATGTATAACTGAAATTCTCGATAAACTTGGCAGTGCTCAGTATTACTCGTGTTTCGATTTAGCAAGCGGATTTCATCAAATTGGAATGGATCCCGAGGACCAACCAAAAACGGCCTTTACGACACCAAACGGTCACTACGAGTATGTGAGAATGCCTTTCGGGCTCAAGAATGCCCCAGCCACTTTTCAAAGAGTTATGGACCATATTTTAACCGGATTACAGGGAATTGAATTATTCGTTTATTTAGACGACATCGTCATCTATTCAAGCTCTCTAGAAGAACATGGAGTTAAAGTAAGACGCCTGTTAAGACGTCTCAAAGACCACGGACTTTCCCTGCAACCAGACAAATGTGAATTTCTACAAAAGGAAGTTACTTATTTAGGACATATTCTAGCAGAAGGAGGTGTAAAACCAGATCCTAGAAAACTAAAAGCAGTACAAAATTTTCCTGTACCAAAAAATGCTAAAAATATTAGAGAATTTTTAGGGCTAACTGGATATTATAGAAGATTCATAGAAAACTATGCCAAACGCTCCAAACCTTTGACAGAGTTATTAAAGAAAGGAAAACCCTTTGTTTGGGGGAACGAACAGCAGTCTAGCTTTGAAGACTTGCGAAATGAACTATGCAAGGAACCTATTTTGAAATGTCCACATTTTGAAAATCCATTCTTACTCACTACAGACGCATCAGATTACGCAATAGGAGCCGTATTATCACAAGAAATAAATGGCCAAGAACATCCCATTGCTTATGCGTCAAGAATACTAAATCCAGCAGAAAAAAATTATTCAACAACAGAAAAAGAATGCCTTGCAATAGTTTATGCCGTAAATTACTTCAGACCTTACCTTTACGGGAAAAAATTCACACTAATCACCGATCACATGCCGCTACAATGGCTTTATTCGGTAAAGGATCCAACATCACGTCTAATGAGATGGAGGCTAAAACTAGCCGAATATGATTATAAAGTAACCTATAAAAAAGGCAAGACTAACACCAACGCAGATGCATTGTCAAGAAACCCCATCACCTGTTTTCCTATAACAAAAGGGGAAAATGACGACCCCGACTATGCAACCCCAGTCAAGGTTACTCCTACTGACACCAGCACAATAGCTGACAGAATTAAAATTCGGACCAGGAAACCACCAGGAACGTACGCTGAACCTTCTACAGATACGGAAGAAGATACTCAACACGAGGAAACACAAATCCTCTCAGATGACTCACATACGTCACTCTCACAAGTCAACGATACACTCCTTAAACATCTCTCAGAATTGGAATCTCCACGATCTCGAGAAATGTTTGAATCTCTAGAAAGATGCAGAAATACTTCTCCGAGACCAACAAAATTAAACTCTACAGAATCAACATCTAGCGAATGGGAAGACATCGATGAAACTGAAGCTGTACTAAGTCTCCACAAAGATGAAAAAATAAATGTTTCAGAAAAAGCTCCATTAGTAGTAAACACGAAGGAAGCTGCACAAAGAGAAAGAGACTGTCTTGAAGAAACCCAAAATCTCAGCCTTCAGGAAGCAAAAGCCCATTTACGAAGACTTTCGAAAAACTTGTCCTCTATATCTTTGGATCAAGGGAAGTCGAGAGAAGGAAATACAATCATCACCGGAAACACCAAACCTAGGAAAAGAGTAAGCTTTATGCCCACACCTAGAAAAAGTATGTTACCCACAGCGCAATCAACTCCGGGCATAAGAACTTCAAAGGAAAACCGATCTTCTTCAATCCCCACCTATAAACAAACGTCACATTCAAGTACCATATCATTACCAGACGTTGCAATAGAATCTTCGGATTCAGAAAAATCTTCGGATTCTGAAAATTCCTCGGGCAACGAATTTAGTTCTGACGAATCCGACTCATACTTAGACACAAACAAAGAAAAATATAAGCTTTGCAAAATAGTCCCATCTCACGAAACTTTGCTCATGCAGAAGGGAAATTACTGTCATTTCATACCTTTGGATTTACAATTTACTTCACCCATAAATAAACAAATAAAAGATTTGGGCAAATTCAAACCGGAAAATGATAAATTCATCAATTCAAAAATAGGACAAGTAATAGTTTCAAAACGTAAAAATAATTACTTATTTAGCGTGATAACAATGGAAAATTGCTATGATTCAGTAACAACGAATCTGCTGACACAGGCTCTGCAAGCTTTAAAGAAGTCTCTTATGCATTACAAGGTCGACGATATACGTATACCCATAAGAGGGAACGACCTGGATCATTTTTCAACCGACTCATTGACAGAAATAATACAAAAAATATTTTTTAACGTTAAAATTAAAATAACTCTATGCACCGCAGAAATAGAAACCCCTCCACCGGAACTTAGGAAAACCATAATAGAAGAATGGCACGAAGGTATGATTGGAGGACACAAGGGAGTGAAAAAGACTTATCACCTAATTAGGCAACGCTATTATTGGCCAGGAATGCGCAATCATATCCAAGACTTTCTACGATGCTGCGATGGATGCCAACGACGGAAAATCACCAGAGTGTTGACACGTGAACCAATGGTTATCACCGACACACCCGTCTCAGCATGGGAGAAAATAGCAGTCGATATAGTAGGTCCCCTACCACCCACTGAAAAGGGAAATAAATACATCCTAACAGTCCTGGACCTACTAACAAAATTCGGAAGTGCATTCGAAATACCAGACATGAAAAGTGACACGGTAATTCGAACACTGGACAGGCTTTATTTTGCGCAACACGGAACCCCTTTAATTATGCTAACTGATAACGGAAAGAGCTTTTTGAACACCAAGATGAAGGATTTCCTGGAAAGTAACAACATACATCATGAGAAGACATCAGGATACCGACCACAATCCAATGGATCCTTGGAAAGAAGTCACGCGGTACTTGTGGATTACCTGAAACACTTCGTCAGCGAATGCGACGAATGGGACGAGTTGCTACCATTCGCCATGCAATCCTACAACGCTACCGTCCATGAGGGAACAAATTTCACACCCTACGAAATGGCATATGGAAAGGTTATGAAAACCCCCGAAACTTTCCCATTGAAAGAACATCTACCTTCGACCACAAAATACATGACGAATCTGGTCGAACGCCTACATGAACTAGCCAAAATAGGAGGAAATAATTAAACAAAGCTAAACAAATCTCAAAATTAAAATACGATAAAAAATCAGGCCAGTGAATTTTAAACCAGGGGATTACGTATATGTAAAAAAAGAAACAAAAACTGGAAAATTTGACGCTAAATTTAAAGGACCATATAAAGTTCTAAACGCTCTTGAACAAAATACGTGCGTATTAGAAAAAGAGAACGGCAAACAAATTCTTAAACACAATGATAAATTGAAACATGCATATTTACATAATAATTAACAAAGTTGCGCTACTAAAAATGAAATTTCAATGACGAATAAGATAATCTAATAAAAAAAAAAAATTTTTTTTTAAAAAATTGTTTTTTTTAAAAAAGATAAAAAAAAATTAAAAAAAAAGAAAGAAAGAAAAACAAAAATTTTTTTTTTAAGGAAACGTAATAAGAAAAAATTTTCTAAATAAAGAAAAAAGACAATATTTATTCGCTAATACTCGCTAATACATACACTAAATATATTCACTACTAAGATAAAGATAAAAAAAAAGGGAAGGAATCTCCCTAACGCCGTGTAGGGGTGGGCGCTACTTCGAAAAACCCACGAGCCATATTAAAGTGGGTTACCGTAAAGCCGTACGCGTCATCCCCCTCCTCATAAAACAATTCCATGAGACCTAAGTCATCCCACCCGGTCCAAATTTCCTGAAGATCAAGCCGACAACGCCTACGTTGGCGTCGAATCTGGAAACATAACAAAAAATTTTTTTTTTAACCGTCAATCCAAAATTAAAAATAAAAAAAATAAAAAAATAAAAAAAAAAAGAGGTAAATCTCAAAATTAAAATACCGTTTGCCGATATTCGATTGACATCACAACCCCTCGGTATGCCGGTTGATTGGCGACAAGGCGCAGCATCATTATCTGCAAACAATTATTAAATAATTAAGCAGATAATAAGAAAAAGGGAAGGAAATATTCCTACAAAAATTAATATCAACATATACTTACATCCAGCCGCTCCAATTTTAACGGCTCCCACGTCCATTCACCACTGTTTCGGAAATCCATCTCAACGTGATAACTTTTTAACCATTCGAGTTGACAGTTCGTTAAAAACTGGGCTCCCGACACACAAAAATGCAAAGTTTGCACTTCATACCATCATCAAGGATCTTCTCCAAGCAAAGAAGAGTATTAAGGCACGCGGCGGGTACACATATGTCATCAGGAAAATACATAAGTATATGACTGTGACATGCAGCTGTAGTGTCCATGGTACTCCGATTACCATTATAACAATATACAAGTACACACACAACTAGAGCCGCACTGATAAGGAATACGCGACTACCTCAAAAGCAAATTGATCCTTTTCTTCACCCTTTTACCTTCATCACATCAAGAAAATATATACTACCAATTATAAAATTCTTTTTCAATTGAAGGAACTGGAGACCAACATGGGAAGATTTTTCGAAATCTTAATTGGGCTGCATCTACTAGCCCACACTATGGCAACATCACCACACTATCATATTACACCGTTGCCCTCGCACTCCGGTCTATACTTCGAGAGATCTAGAGACATCAAAATTTCACAATCATCATGGAAACTAGTAACATCATTGGAAATTGAAAATTTCCTCAAACATAAACCAAACGTAGAATTATACAGACGAGAGTTGGACTTGGGATGCAGAAAAATTAACGAACTCAAGGACAACGAAACGTGCAGCGCGGTACTTCTAATCGACCCAATAGCAACAAAGCTGAGAGACACAGAGAAATACATAGAGATATTAAGAAATTCAGTCGGAATCATAAAACAAAAAACCAAAAGATCAGCCCCATTTGGTTTCATCGGAAGTATAAGCCATACACTCTTCGGAACACTATCAGAAGATGATGCAGAATATTACAATCAAGAGATAGATAAAATTTACACCGACCAAAAACACATTTCTGAAATTATTTCGAACCAAACACACATTATGAAAACGGAATTTTCAAACATTCACCACAATATAGAAACCATAGGAAAACGTACATATGCACATTACATCTGCCGATCTATAAAACAAAGGGGAGGCCAACTTGCGAAACCATGTTGTTACTTAACGTACAACCAACATCCTGGAAAATATGTGATGTACGGATGATGCCAACACTGGAAGTATATTGGGAAAATCTACCGGATGATAACACCTGGATATTCTCGGCTTTACAACCAACGAACCTCAAAATAACATGTCGCCAATACCTTAGCGGACAAGAAACATTATTTGGCAACGGTAAATTATCTATGACACCGGGATGCAAAGCAGAAACATCTACAACAACCCTACTTACACACGAAGACATCAAGACTCAGCAGTTCACCCAATACCCCACAGTATCACCGGTATATTTAGCATTATTACCACCAAAAGTTCCAGACATACCCAAGGAACTACACAATACTATTTCACAAATTAACATTGAAAATAAAGAATGGGAATATAGCGACAACGCCATTAAATTAACGCAAATAGAACAACAAGCTCAAGAACTTGAAAACCATCAAAGGAGCTTGCATCATACACGCCTGGTATCATTTACAAATACAGGAATAAGTATAACAACGCTGATAATAATAGGCATTGCTATTTATGCATTCCTAAAACTCAAAAAAAACAAAGGAGGTTCATCAAACAAAATTAAAATCCAAACCATGAGTCAGATTCCAGTAGAGCGATGTGTTGAAGAAATTCCGCTGACTTCACAAAACCAGCCACACGAAAGAAATGAACCGTCAGGAAATCGTCACAGTCGTGCGATTAAAATCTAAACACCTTCATAATGTAAGAAGATGCACAAAAGAACTGTCGGAACTTCAACTGAACCGATAGAAGGACACCGTGTCTTCACACAACAAACTCCAGATACAGGAAGTTGGCTGAAAGAATGCAGAAAGGGGATGATAAAACCATCCACTCCAAACTTTCGGAAGGGGAATGGCATATACAGAAAAGCCAAATCTACACAGACCACAACAGTGTGGAAAAAGACAAAATTTACGCAAACGGGAGACGGACTTCACAAATTCCAACAAGCCAATGAACTCTTTGGAGACGACAGCGACGACGAGCTCTTATTGGTCTCAACACCGGACGACCTTCACAAATCAAAGCGCCAAAAGACACGTGACACAAAACCCTTGTGTTATCGTTCACTGATACCAACAACATTGCGGACCACAAAACCTGGACAACCGGAAAGATGCCCTTCAACATCAAACCACAATGAAGATCAAACATCAATGAAGAACATGAACCTAAATCCAGTGGTGCAATTATCAAATATGGACTCTAACGAACCTTTTGAGTGCAGTGATTTAAATTGTGACTATTGTCGTTTGCTCGAACTCTAAGGGACATTTAAAAATATAACAATAATATATATACAAACATTATTAATGATAATCGCAAATATCAAAAATACAGGACCTATAGGGACTGGGGGAGGTATCCGTAGTTTAGTCAAAACAACTAGTAGTAGTAGTTTAAAGTTAAATATAGAGTTAAACCACCTTCTTATCTTGGATAGAATTACGTGTGTCTGGGCAGCGTGGCGGACCGAGGTACATTTTTCTCTTACATATTTCTTTCTATCCTTTATGATAAATTCTTACAAAAGGAAGTGGGGAGGGGTCTGTTACGAACCAAAATGGCTCATTATTAAAATACTTCCTTTCGTTATAATTTATCATAAGATCTATCATTAAGATATAAGCAATCTCGAAGCAAGCATGAAACAGTCAAGAACACATCTTTTGCAAACGCAGCACATGTGTCATACACCTCTGTCATTCAGCTGCTTATCTACAAAGAATATAGGAACACACATGTACACTCCATGTACATGTGCCCCCCAGAATCAATTATTAACTTTTCGACCCCCACTCAATTTGACTGTATAAATATCAGGCAAATCACTACTTTTCAGAGAGTCTGGTCTTAGGCAAGCTCGGTGTAAGGGGCTCGTCCACTAACCGTTTGTCTTTGTACGACTATCCTCTGCCGATAGCTTATAGACGTAGCGCACCCATAGGGTAGGCACGCCTGGCACACATAAGAACGTCACGCGTGCTGAGTATTATCTATTGTCAGTCTTCCTGTTGGATCCGTACAAGGAAGAACCTATTAGGCCGCTGACCGCTTAGTAAACCCAAGCTCCTGAGGAAGACCCACTCTCTCACCCAAGTTACATTCTTTTCTATCAAATTCCAAAAGTCGATCATAAAGCAAGTAAAAGGGACTTATATTCTTTGTACACGTAGGAAACAGAATATAAGCCGTTAGAGTCAAATCATCGAAATTACGTTCTATTTGTATTATTCACAGTTGTAAGTTTTCAAGAATAATAAATACTAATAAGATATTTAATCTAAATTAAACCCCTTATTTTCCGAATCATTCTTTCAATGTTCTAATCACTTTCAGCAAGGTGTACTTTAGTACTTTAAGGTGCAAGTATCCCGCCACCCGTATTCCTTAGCCGCTCAAGTAATACGTGCATGGTCAGTCCTACTATACTCGGAGATATCTCATACGGAAGAGTATCGCTTACGCGATATCAGAGTAGAGGTTGTAGAGGTAGTAGAGGTTGAGCATATACGCACCCACTCATATAGAGTCGGTACGTAACAAAATTAAGAGAAGAAATAGGGGATGACCGAGTTAAATTTAGAGATCGTAGAGTGCGCCATATTGCATTCGATTTGTGTAGTTGATTGAGACGATCATTATAATAGACTTCTTTGATTCTCTTAATTTCTTTATGTAGATAGTTGCGGAATGTTCGATAGTAGTTGAACTTTGACTCTGAACCGGACCTTTTGGCTGATTTGTATAGGGAATTTTTTTTTCGGATGAGTTGAATAGTAGTGGAATTTAACCAAGGAAGCCTTCTTCTTGGTGTGGTTACATTTTTGATGGGAGCAACTGCATCAAGAGAGGAGGTATAGGATTCAGTGAGAGTGTTAACCATCATATCAATATCAGTGCTACAAAGAGCATTAGCAGCCGAATGGTGTGCTATAAACGCTGTGGTGAATAAATCGGGTTCGAAGTTTGTGAAGTCACGATAAGTCCGAGGAGGGACGTGAATAGGAGAAGAAAATTGATAGTTGAATGAGAGTAAGTCATGATTAGCAATAAACGGTGAATTTGATTTGCTATAAGAGATGATTTTGTTCTCTGAGTCAACTAATGCTACATCCAGCCAAGAGTCGTAGTTATGAAGATGATAGGTAGCTCCAGTAGGAATTAAGTATAAGGATCTGGTGAAGATGAAATCTTTAAGAAATTTAGAGTTAGAATTATCGGTGACAAGGTTACAATTAAGATCACCTACTATAGCAATATTGGAATATTTGACAGAGTGATTAGTGAAGTCATCAAGAAAAGTAGATAGTTTGGTTGTGCTGACGTCAGGGGGACGATAGACTATAGCCAACAGGAGTGGCGGGTCCCCATCTATACGGAGTTCAAGCAAAAGATATTCGGGCATGGCGAAGTAATTTGAAGGAGAGGATGATAAAAAACGAATTTTGATAGATTTATGTACATAACAGGCTACTCCACCCCCGATTACACCTTCCCTGTCATTGCGAATCAAAATATAGTCGTTAATAGACACTGTGGAACTATCAATTGTAGAGTTTAGCCATGTCTCTGTCACACAGATGATATGGGAAAAATGAAGCGAGAAGTGGGTCCTGATGTAATCAATATGACCAGGGAGAGAATTAGAGTTGAATACAGCAAAGGAGATGCCAGAGGTATCATTCTTTTTAGCATTGTGCTTGGGTTTAGGGAGTGATGAAGGTAGTCAGATTAGTTTTTCTAAGTCATTTGAACTTCCAATATGAATAACTTCACTTCCTTCGGATTTTCTGACATGAATTAATGAATTTTTTACCCATACAAATCGATAGCCCTTAGACTTCGCTGTCAACTTTGTTTGAGTCAATAGGTTATAGACCTCGGCAGGAAGCATTTCATTAACATAAATGGCTCCAGGTCCAGCTCCTGGGAAGTTATTAATAAGCTCCAGTCTTCCATGCTTTCTCTTTTTGTTTATTAAGAAATCTCTCACAACATTCGATTTAAAAGTAACAATAAGGGACATCTTTTTAGAGCCATTTAAAGAATGATCTGCTTCAGGCCTCAAGACCCCGCCTGTATTTGAATCTAATCCAGCCGGAGAACGCTTCCTTAGTTCCCTAATATTTAGTATATCACTCTGCAGCGATGCAGCATCCAGAGAGTTTAGTACTGCAGCAATAATATTGTTATAGCGATCAGGCGGGTTTAGTGGTAAACCTGTTAATATCACCTCTCTATAATAATGGATATCTAAAATAATGGAAGGCAGGGAGCACACGTCAGGGATAGAGCCAGAAAAGCAGCAGTCATAATGGGACAAGTGTGGGGGATAGGCAAAAGAAAGTTCGGAGAAGATTGGAAGTGGAGAATATGGATGTTCGACAGATTGGTGAAAAGCGTGATGGACTACGGAGCGGAGATATGGGGTTGGGAGGAAAGAGTGTGCATGGAAAAGATACATGAAAAATACATCAGATGGTCATTGGCACTGGATTGGCGAACACCAGGATATCTGGTGCTAGAAGAGACAAAGAGAGATAAAATGAGAACGAGCGCAGGAAAAAGAGCGTTAAAATTCGAAGAAAAGCTGGAAAATGGAGGAGGGAGTGAGCTAGCAAGAAGGTGCCTGGAGGAAGTAAAGAGGAGAGAAAGGGAATCGGGTTCACGGTGGGAAGAGAAAAGAAAATGGTACCATCAAGAAAGAGGATTGCAGTGCAAGAAAAACGCAGAAGAACAAATGAAGGAAGGAACATAGCAGAGGAAATGATAGAAAGAGATAAACAGATACAGGGACAGGAAAGATGGGGAAAGATCATCCGGTCAAAATGCAACAAATGGTATAAGTACATAGTAACGGCGGAATTGCCAATATATCTGAGGAAGAGAATCGACGAGAAGAGGACGTGTAGATTAGCAAGATTCAGATTAGGGAATGAAATGAGGGAAGGGCGATATTGGGAGGAAGAGGAAAAGAGAAAATGCAGAGTGTGTGGATTGGAGGAAAAAACGTGGGAACATATATTAGAGAGATGCGAGTTAGGGAATGAAGAAAGCGGAGTGGATAGAGTGAGAGAAATTCTTGAAGAAAACGGAAACGGTGAAGAGTGGATGAAAGGTTTGGAAGGCTTGCGAATGGGAAAAGAAAGAGAGAGAGAAGGAAATGAAGAAAGGGAAGATATACAGGGGATATAGATAGAGAACGGAATGCAAGGCTGGAGAGCAAGAGATTTTGTGTGAATAAAAAGATTAAATAAAGCCAAAGACAGAAATATAAATTTAATCAAAAATATAGTTACAGGTAAAGGTACTAGACAGAGAACGTTAATAAGCAAAATAAAAGCAAGTCAGATGCAATATAGGATATGTATGCGTGAGTAAAAATGTAATAGAAATTTATATGAATATAATGATATGTAAGATTTTATAATGTTTTAATTGGATACAACGATACGTAACATTGTATGAATAGAGCGAAATGTATGTAATTTTCTGTAAAAGATACTGGAAGTCTAGGTTAACCCGGAAAACGGGAAACCGAAAAATAAACTACTACTGTATCAATATATTGAAGGTTTTATAATCGTCGATTCCAAAGAAAGTGAAATAGCTCGGAGAAATAGATTTTAATTTTAATATTTCAGAAAGTTATACGTTATTCATATAATTTCAATTTTCTCACCAAAAGAGACAGTCAGAAAAATTCACATATTCATTCGCATTACCAAACTGATATATAATATTCTTTAATTCATTATTTTTTAATGTACATACCTTTCCGACCGTAAACTGACTGTTTCGCATGCAGGATTGCTGAAATGTGCCAATACATACTTGTAGTAGTAACCCCACTTCCCAATGAGCATACATTGTATTCGTAAACATTGTATCGTCTACAACGGAGCGTCCGTGTCGGTAGCACTGCTCTACCCGTTGACAACATATTTCAAAGTCTTCAAAATTGGTGAAGAGGGCAAATTTCTAGATAATTACCAAAAAGAATATGTACATGTCGGATGTATACATATATACATGATTTCGGGATAATTATTGCAGGAATTGCGGAAATATTATAAACATATAATATTTAAAATTACCGTATAAAAATTACCGCCACGGATGACATCTTGCTCACACTTCAAACCTTTTCTCATGTTTCAAAAGTCAGGGAAATTTCGTAATTTAGTCAGGGAAAGTCAGGGAAAAGTCAGGGAATTTTTTGAACCGATTTTAGTGGCCACCATGTAGGAGCATGCGTCAAGACAGGAGGCTTGAAATAAAAAGCATTGATTTAAGTAAAATAAAACAGAAGAATTGTTACATTTATTTAAAATAAGGAAAAGAATATACAAAAAAAAATTTAATCCAATTCTTCGTCGGAACCCAGACACCTTTTTACTCTTAATCTTAATTTTTCCCTATAAAACGAACGTCTCGGATCCTTTTTTTGAATTTTTTTAAAACGAGGAATATTCTCAAAATACTCAATTGGTTTTAAGTTTCTTTTTCTCCCCAAAAATTATGGCCGTGGCCCTCTTACTTAAACATATAGCTTTCGGGGGTGAGGGAGGAAAAGGTGCTATCGGTTCCGGAACAAAAGAAAATTTTTTAATCCTTTCCAATAACTCTGAAATTGGGAGGTTGAGCAACTGCTCTTCTTTTCCCAATGATTGGTGTTGTTGTTGTTGCTGTTGTTGTTGTTGTTGAAATCGACTGTTTTGAAATTCTTTAATAAGTAGCTCCCGCTCTACCCGTTCCTCGTCGGATAATGCAGGGTTCGCGGCCTCTCTTTTTAATTTGGCAATCTGTTTATTCGCTAATTTCCTCTTTAGAGAGTGCCTGGCCACTAAAGAAAAGAAATAATTATACGTTTGATAAAGGAACTAATAGTGTCAAGAAAATATATATATATTTTAAAGATAAAAGACTCAAATCTTGGTAGATCAGTTACCATTCATCCGAGGAAGGGAGGGATCTAGTAGGAGGTCAGTGACCAACCTGTCTACTAGATTTCAAGCTAAATAAATATAAATATTTTTTTTTTATAAAAAAAAAGAGTTGAATCTCAGACAGTCAGTTGCCAACCAATCTGAGGGGGAGGGAATCTAGTAGGAGATCAGTGACCAATCCGTCTACTAGATTTTTAAATAAAAATTTAATTTTAAAGAAATATATATATTTTTTTTTAAATTCGGGACTCAGATGATCAGTTGCCAATCAATCTGAGGGGAGAATCTAGTAAACGGTCAGTTTCCAACCAATTTACTAGATTTTGAGGAAAGATCTCAAAATCAGCGACCAATTTTGAGATCTTGGGAGGGTAAGACGTAGGAGATCAGTTACCAATCTCCAGGTCTTGGGAAAATTTTAGGAAAAATGATCAAGGACTTACTTTTAACAAACTTGATCTTTGTAGTCTTCAAACTTTTGAATTTTATTTCTCTTAGACTTGGGTGTTTCCTCAACTATGGAAGGCGAGTAAGTGACGATACATGAAAATTTCAGCCCTTATATATCCAAAATTTTGTCCTTTTTCTCTGTCGGTCTTGTATATCCTAAATTCTATTTGTCTCTTATTACTATGTCTGTCTTTATTTTAAATGGACATTGTGTTTTGTTTCTCTGTCTAATTTAGTGTCTTTCTTGAAAGAAAATTTTCTCTCTTTAATTTTTTGTATATGTCCTATGACTTTTACGAGCTGCTTGAGGATATGCAGTATTGGAAAATGCATATCCTCTTTCTCTTTCTGATACATTAGGTTTAGTCCCTTGGCTCAAGTGTCTACCATGCGGAGGACATGAGCCTCTATGTATTGGACTCTATATAAAAAAAAGGGTCATCTGAGTAAGGAAAGTTCGTACTGTAAGAAATGCGAAAATTAGTTAGTGTTGGTGCCAAGACGTAACACCTCTCTCCTTAATTTGAGAATGTTTACATTCTAGAAAATTAGGAATTTTCTAGCAAATTATATTCGTTCCCCTTTTTTTTGTAAGACAAAATTTTGGTATTTACAAAAGGAAACTGTACTTAGTGCGCTATAAATCTTAAATGTTTTGTAATTTTGAGTAAAAACTTTGGTAATATTTGGTAAGAGTTGTGGCCGCCGTTCTCTCTGTCTCCCCTGTTCAGGCGGAAACGGAGATACCGGGGTCCTCAAATCCTGCCCCTTCGTCCCTTCCCGCGAACGGTAGGGTCGTTTTGGGGTTGGCACTCTGTCTCTTAAGAGCCCAAAGGGGTTTTTGGGCGCCAGTCAGGATCCTTTTGGGGATCCTGACGCGGTACGCAAGAAAACGAAACAAAAAAAAGAAACTCCTGAAAACAACAAAACGGAAATACACAAAAAAAACAATTCAATGATCACAAGAGGGAGTAAAGGGGGGGCTCGGCGAACTCAGGGAGGGCAGGAGTCCCAGAGGGGATCCTGCCTCCTTCTCAGAAAAAAAAAGGAGACTCACGCGGGGAACAAATAATAAAAAAGGCGCAACGGCGCAATTTATTGATAACAAAACTTCAACTATAATTTCGTGATAAAAAAAATGAATCCGCAGTACAAGAGAAAAAGAAAAAAAAACGCAGCGAAAATCAAAAAGAAGAATAGAGCAATTTTGAACAGCAAAACAAAAAAACTTAAGAAAATTCGGTACTGAGAGGAACGGGCGGAACGCGACTGGAAACTTTCGAACTATTACGCACAGAAAAAAAAAGAAAGAAAGAAATTCGTTACAAGAGAAAGGAACAAAAAAAGAACGCGAAACCGTGTTACAACTCGATCGAAAAGGGGCACAGCAAAAGATAAGAGGGGATGCTCAAAAAGGGGGACAGAAAAGACGCGATGGGGGCTCAACTAAATCGGAAAAGGGACGGAAACCAAAAACTTTACAAGGGAGGACGAGAGCGGGAACAAAAAAAAGAAACGAGAACGAATAAAATAAAAAAAAAAGGGGAATGAGAAACGAGAAAGGGTACGGTATCCTTCTCGCTACCTTTTTCGCCGGATGTCTCGTCGGTCGTCGTGGGCGTCCGGGCACTCTACCTCCACTCCAGGAAGACGGCACCAGGCACTTTTCCCAATCCAATCGATGGACGAAAACCACGGGGGCGAAAAACGGGCTTCTCAATTTCGCACTCTGACACGGTAATCTCAATTTTAAGCGGCACTCTACGGCAGTCCAAAGATCTCTGGAGATCGCCGCTAATTTGCGGGACCTCCATGCTCCAATTTCCCCTTCCTGGGGGGTCCGCTACTTAATTGGGCCAAGAGGTGCTGACCTCTTTCCGCTAGATCTTCAGGTCGATAGCCTCTACCAGTGTCCTTCCTTATCAAAGGATTCGTCGCCGGCGAATCTTCCTTATCGGCGTAGACCTTGCGTTGTCGTTATCCGGCGATAAGGGATACGCGAACGAGGGTACCGCAACGGGAATAATTCTTTAGGGTCCAAAAAGGGAAAAGGAGAAATTCGCGAGGGAGGAAATAGGGTTTCAGAATAGCGGGAAAAGGGAGGCTGTGCCCTTACCTATTCTTACATGGAGCTAAAGTAAACGCTCACGGTTTCGCACAATGAAATAAATTCCGAAAAAAAAACAATCTCACATAATAGAAATAGCGCTAAACAATAAAAGAATATAATACAATAAATTTCGATATGGTACGCACAAGAAAAAAAATAACATGATAATGGAATAAAAAAGAAAAAAAACGTAAAGAAAAGAAATGCGATACAGGCGCTTAGCTAATGTTTAAGGGTCCCCCTCCTCTCGGGGAGATCCCTGGACTTCGCCATAGCCGCCAATAAAATCAATAATAATCCTGGGTAACGATAATCGATAATAAAAAAAAACGAAAACAGAGAAAAGAAACAAGAAAAAAAAAGAAAGAGAAAACAAAAAAGTGCTCCCACCTGGAGAGGTGGCAAAATGCCACGTCACAGAGTATAAAAATAATATTTGATGATAGTAAAAAGTTTGTATTATAAAGTAATTTTTGGTATCGAATGGTATAAAGGTATATAAAAAGAACAAATAATGGTTTTAAACATATGAAAGTGAAGAAAGAAAGATGGAAAGAAAAGAGAAGGTTTTCCTTCTTTCTTTCTTAAAATTATTTCTTATCTTGTTGTGTGAAGAATATGTAAGTTTCAATAATAAAGATAATGACATGCTTGCTTCTAAATGTCCTTACAAATTCTTCTTAGTGTGTCAGTGTATATTTAACAAGGTTTACAAAAAAAATGATGCAAAAAGGAATATATGTGTGTGGTGTGTATAAAGGAGGTTAAAATAATAAAAAAAAAAAGGAAAAGAGAATATTTATATGTAAAAGTAGAATTAAATTTTCAAAACTCCTTTATACTAAGTGTACTTAAAAATGGATTATAATTAACATACGGCACACAATATTTATCTTAAATGCAACACACATGCGTAAAGTTATCACCACTTTGTCTCTATGTTAAATTGTTCACCGTTTATTATTCTAGATTTTGAGTCTAGATATTCTTCGATGCACTTTCGGCAGTCTGTTCCTCGGCGATGTTGAAACATTCTTCTTGTGCAGATTCTACATTTCGGCGCAGACCTATTGTATTCGGTGATTAATACCAGATAGTGTTCGTTAAGTTCTTGGTATTCGTTTGGTCTGTCTTCGTGATATCTTAGGTAACAACTTTCGCAGATGGATTGCTGGCCTCCGGGTGTTTGATAATGGTTGCCGATGACACAAACCATATCACGATGGAGTGGACCGTAATAGCGGGTGATGGGTAAGACGCCATCAACCGGGCCCTCGTTGTCTTCTTGGTCCTCCCACGGGAAGATCTGCATTTTCCTATTGATGGACTCCTTAGAAGTGGTAGAATCTTTGATACTGCTGGTCCTTGAAAGTGGTGGACTCCTTGGAAGTTCTGGTCCTTGGAAGTGGTGGGCTCTTTGATACTGCTGGTCCTTGGAAGTGGTGGACTCCTTGGAAGTGCTGGTTCTTGGAAGTGGTGGACTCCTTGGACTTCTTAATTTTCTCTTTTTTATTATTGCTGGTTCCTTGGAAACAGTGGGCTGGAAACAGATGGGTTTCCAGGTGATATTCATTTTTTATTAATTGGTTTTTGGTAGTGTAAAGTGTGTGATTGTATTGTGTTGTGAAGTTGAGGTTTCGGGAAGACTTTCATTTCTTTGCCCTTCTAAATTGGGATAGATTTTATTTTCTTGCTCTTCGTTTTCTGGAGCAGTTGGAGTTGAATGTGTAACGGCAGGAGTGATTTCTTGTCGTTGTTGTCCCAGATGTAGCAATAATTGGGTAAAAGAATCCCAAAGGGCTCCTATTAAGTAGAGACTCCATCCGTAAATCGAATGTAATGCATATCCGTGGATTAAGGTGTCTACAAATAATTTGACGATTTTAATGATGAGCATTAAACCAATTATTCCGGCACTGGCTGTACCGAAACTCATAAATGAATTCCACATCTTGTTCAAATTTGAAACTGTTAGTCCTTGTTCTGCTACAGGATGCCCTGCCATTCCTCTTGCAAGGGAGTTGAGAACCGCTGGTCTTTCTGCTGGAAACATAGGTTTCATCATTGGTGGAGTAATAGCAGTATTTGGAACTGGTGTAAAACGATACCAAACTTTATCAAGTCGAAACATAGGAGGAATTAGTGGATTACAGTCGACTTGAGTTCCAGTTTTTAATAAGATATGAGTTCTTGGAGAAAGGAACATGGTAGTATTTCCTCTATAACTGGTAATTGCAAATAACATTCTTTGGTTTTTTTTAGTCGTATTTCCACAGGAATACATTTAATTATATGAACCACTTCTCCAATTATTGTGGCCATGTATCCAGGTCCTCCCATATATTGGTAGGCGAATTCATCTGGTGAAATTGTAGCTATTGTCAAAGCGTTTTTCATCATTTGTTGTTCCAAATTACATCTTTGAATTAAAATATCCTGGTAAAGTTGTGTAATCTGTCTTCTGATGTGTTTTTCTACATAAACAAATTTGGAATTTACGTATGTAAAAATATCTAAATTTTCTACTGCGGGTTTCCTCGAGGTTGTAAACGTTTGTCCTCTGGTTGCTTCAAAAATAAAGAGTTTAGGATGTTCAGTTTTTATTAAGGTAAATCCGCAAACAAAAGTTTCAGATTTCTTTGTTAGAGCAAAGGTAACTTCATCGGTTGTTAACGAATAAATTTCCTGTGTGAACAATTGGTGTTTGTCCGTCATTTTATTGGCAACCCCTTCATATAGTACGTCGTAGCGGTCGAATCGGCAAGTATCTCTAGGCATAACGTCCCAAAAGGTGCTTCTTCCTTCTATGTCTATACATAAACCTTCATTGAATAACCAGGTAATCCCGGATCTTAGTTTTATTTGGTTTGTATTGAGGTTCACGGGTGTGTAATAAGTTTGCAGGGTTATTTTCACAGAGGCTTGTACGACTACATCAGTCCAGGTACCATAATGGTCAGAGTACTGTGTACCTGAATATTTTCCATTGTTTTCTATTTTTCCTGCTAATGTAATTCCTCTTGATGCGATCTGGTTTACTCGAAGTCCTACGATTTCAGCATTTGATCCTATCCTGATGATACCTGTGTTGTGCATTTGTTTGCATTGTTCAATGGTAATATCTAGAAAATATTCCATCCTTCCATTGTTGACTGCAGACATATGTGAATGCATCCCGCAGTAATAGACGGTTTTGTCTATCTCGACTTTACATTGGATAACCTGGGTATTCGTGAATTCCGTCAATTGGAGTAATTGGATATCAATCGGTTCCATGGTTGGTGTTATAGTTGGGATGTCACATTCTCCTACGTCTAGGAGTGAAAGTGTCGTAATGTTGAACTGGGAAGTTCCACAGTCGTATCCTATGAGTCCTTCTCCTGTTGCTACCAGGATGGTTATGATAAGTAACTTCCCGAGATCCATTTTCCTAGAAAGTAAAGATTTCGTTGAGGTAATTGTACCGTTAAATCATTAGTAGGTTAGTAGAGATTTTTAACAGCTGGGGACACGATGAATAAGGCGATGATGTCTTATCTTAGAAGGGTCAGTATGACGCTGGATGAATTTTTAATTCCGAGTTGTCCATTATCTGGATATCTGGACGAGGCGTCTTGCCTATACTCGACTCTCAACTGCGAATTTCTGTCTTCATTTCCTTATTTCTTCTTTAACTATCCGTTGGTGTCGGTGATCCTGTTGAAGTTGTTATCTTCTTGACTTTTGTGTCGTCGAATCCTTGGTATGGAACGAAATTTCCCAAAATGTTTGCCGTTTTTATCTAATAGTTAAGATCACGACAAACGAGGCGGTATAGCCTATAGTTAGAAAGTTCCTAAGGTAGAAGTAGTGCGAGATGTTTGCCATTTTTATCTAATAATTAGGAACATGACAAACAAGGCGGTATAGCCTATACTCGGTGCTTCTCTTTGTAAGGGTCAATATGACGCCGGATGAATTTTTAATTTCGAGCTGTCCATTATCTGGATATCTGGACAAGGCGTCTTGCCTATACTCGAATCTCAACTGCGAATTTTTGCCATGATATCCTTATTTCTCTTCCTTTGTTGTCCGTTGATCTTGACGATGTGTTGTCTGAAGTTGTAGAATCCTGACTTCTATTGGGTAGTGAAGTGATTGTGTGTTTATAATGTGTGAAGTGTTGTTTTTATTTAAATTTTAATACCTCCTTAATTTTCCCTTATTGAAATCTGTAACAGGGAATATCGATTCCCTTATACAAAGATCTCGAACCTCCCACGCACTTTCCCCACGACTATTCGCGCCGCGAAATTCAATCAATACGATCGATCGGCATGGATCGATCGCATACACGTCCACCGTGGAAGTCAACAAACACTTAGGTTAAGTTATTCCGCGGTGTAAGAGCGACCATATATATTGTTAGAATTAAGGCGGCCTAAAAATCGAGAGACGATCCTCCAGGAGTAATGGGAATCGTTTCTACCTCGAAGTCGAGGCCATCACCGATTTCCATCCACCAGAAGGCTCGCTGGATGACTCGAGGGGTACGAGTCGTCACTCGCAGCCAATGGGGAGACTCGTAGCTCCGAGATCGAGAAGGAGACGCCGGAAGTGAAGCCGACTTCTTCACTTCTACGCTGGACGTAAACCCGTATACACGTGCCCACGCGGATAAAGAGAGAGAGAGAGAGAGAACGCGAAAAAGGAAGGCGACCCGGTCAAGGGACAAACATCCCGTTTTTCGATATCGTCGACGGAGAGTAAAGATCGCCATCCGGGACCCAGAACGGAGGAAGCGTGAGTCCCGAATTCGTATTTCTTTTGGAAAGAATCGAGCGAGCTCAGGAGGTCGAGCCACCTGAGTTGACAGGTGGCCATCTTGAACGAGCTCGTCGCTTCGTTCGCGCTACCTCGCCCCGTTTCTTTGTTTTTCTGTTATTTCTTAGTATTCACTTTGTAGGATTTTCGTTTCTTTTATTTCGACTATTTTATTATCGGCAAATGTATTTATTTTTATTTTATTTTGCTTGTCGAACGTGTCGTTTATGCGAACCATCCCCTCTACCATTTTCGTTTCCCGAGTTAGATCGCGGTGCATAGCACCTGGCGCCCACGATCGAGCCCTTTTCCCGTTATTTAGATTTCAGGATTTCAGAGCGATTGTGACGTGTGGGGTGTGTCGACACCCCCAACAAAGGGGATACCAAGATCCACGTCACAAATCTTTCCAATACTGGGCGCTAAAACGATCTTGCGTAGGGCCGGAATCTGTATCCCAGTCTTCCTTAACCTTTTTACGCCGGGGATGGCCGATATATCGGCTACCTTACATGTGCCACATATATGGGTAGTTGACTGAAGATAAATAATGTTTTTTTTCTGCAAATCTATGTGTTTTATCAAAAATTGATTTTACACTTTTTCCCGGCGTTAAAAGGTTAATAGATGAAAACCCAAGAGCTCGTAGATCAATTGGGTTCGTTTAGTATTTTTCCAAACAAAATACACAGTTTTTGGCTGACAACAATGTTTCATTTTTTTCTTTGCATATGACACACCTGGGTAATTGTGCATATTTGAAGAATTTCTTCGAAATTATATCCCGTGCGATATCTGCTTTGGCTGAAGTATGGTACGCATAAGGAGGTCCCATTGGCATGTTTGTACATGCATAACTTCTTGCAACTATACTCCGGCAAAGGTCCTAATTGGGACGCCATTTTTAAGATCTAAAAATAATATATTTTTGTTTATATAATTTTCCTTTTTGGTATGTATGTGTGTTTTTCTTGTTTAATCAGAATCTGAAGAGGAAGGATTGATGTGAGAATATTTTAATCTGTTTGCGTGTACTATGCGAGTGTTATTAGCAATCTTAATCTTTACATTTCCATTGTTAAAAACTTCTAAGACTTTATATGGCCCAGTATAATGGTTCCCTAGTTTCCCTTTTTTATTGCCCTCTTGCAAAAAGACATAATCTTCCTTTTGTAATATCTGAGGGTTAATACGTTTGTCGTATTGTTGTTTGGATATTCCTTTCGAAGAAATTAAATTGTCCCTCGCTGTCTGTTGTACATCGTGAATTTTCATTGCAAGATTAATCAGGTAGTCTTGGTAAGTATGCGTGAGTTTATTGTCTTCAGGTATGCTGGATGGTTGGTCAGCTATTTTCCCAAATACTAATTCATAGGGGGTAAATTTGGTAGCTTCATGTACACTAGTATTGTAAGAAAATATTGCCAAACTTAAATATTCATCCCAATCTTCTTGTTCATTTACATATCGTTTTAAATATTCAATAAGTACATGATGAGATCTCTCCAGAGATCCATTACTTTGTGGATGAAAGGCTGTAGTTTTATATTGTTTAATACGGAATTTCCTTGCGATTTGTGTTAAGAGAGAGCTTAAAAAGTCCGTTCCCTGATCCGTAAGGATTGCTCTTGGTGGTCCAAATAACCAAATAAATTGGGTGACTAGAGCGTCTGCGACATCTATAGCAGTAGTTTGTTGTAAAGGAATTGCTAATGAAAATTTGGTGTGCAGACATTGTAGCGTTAAGATGTACTTGTTTCCATTGTTTGTAACAGGTAATGGTCCCACGATGTCCATTGATATCTTTTCAAAAGCCCTTTGTGGCGTGTCAGTAATGACCATAGGTTGTTTATTCTTAATCCTAACTAGTTTCTTCAATTGACAGGGTAAACAATGTTGTATATAGTTTTGAACGTCGGTTTTTAGATTCTCCCAATAATATTTTTGTCGAATTCTAGAGTATGTTTTGGTAACTCCTTTATGACCTTCCGCGGTGGCTGAATGGGCTTCTTTTAATATAAGTTTACGATCTTCTTTATCAGCGAACTTGGTTTTATTCAAATAAACTGTTATTTTTGTCGGTTCCTCTAAGTATGTATTGCGTAAACAGGTCTCAATAAAATCCCATGGCAACATGTTTAAATTTATAGTTTTTGATACTGAGATGGATTTTACTCTGGCTTCTCTCATAGCTTCTCTAGTTGATTTTATGAGTTCTTTCATAGTCTTTTATTTGGTTTTGCCTTCATTAAGAATAATTATAAAATGATATTTTGTTCCTTTTTTCTTTACCATTGATATGTTTTGGTATCAATTTGTTTTTATTTAATAATTTCGCTCCGTTGTCTAATGGTTTTTTGTTTTTCGCGAGGAAATATATTAGATTATCTTTACGCATAGTTAATTGATCTAGGGTTTCTAATATTATGTTAGTGTTCTCAACTATTTTATATTTTGGTTTGACGAAATTAGGTTCTTCATCTTCTGAAGAGGTAGAATTAGGGGTTGAATTATGTTCTGAATTTATTTCAAAGGAATGTTGAGATTCATTTTCAGATTCTAAATCGGATGATTGAGAGTTATCAAAAAACATCTCCTCATTATCATCGGAAAGAACATCATCCCAGTTTACCCTTGGTTCAGATTCTACTGTTGTCTCGGGTTTCTTTTCAGTAGGGTTTTTTATTAACTTTCCTTTCCTTGTTCTCTTCGGTAATTCAGGTATTACATCTATTGTACTCCTACTCCTTAATCGGCTGGCTATTGGTTCCTCTTGAATTCCGGTAGATGTTGAAGGTTGATTATCAATCCTATCGGCTAGAGGTATATCTTCTTCATTAGTTTCAATTGGAAAAATATGAGTTGAATGATCTTTCTCGATTTCGAAGTCTTCTAATTTTTCATTTTTTAATACGGGGTTACGTGACAAAGCATCAGCGTTGGCATTAGCTTTTCCGGATTTATAATTAATTGTGTAATCATACTCTGCAAGTTTTAATTGCCATCTATTGAGTCTCGAAGTAGGATCTTTTAAACCCTTTAACCATAGTAAAGGTTTATGATCAGTAATAAGGTTGAATTGTCGTCCATACAGGTATGGACGGAATTGTTGTACACAATATATTACTGCAAGTAATTCTTTCTCTATTGTAGAGTAATTCCTTTCAACCTTGTTAAGTATACGTGAGACATATGATATTGGGTGGTCCTCTTGACTCAGAACGCCGCCTATTGCGTAACCTGATGCGTCTGAAGTTACTGTAAATTTCTTTTCAAAATCTGGATATTGTAGAACTGGTTCTTGGCAAAGTGCGAATTTTAATTCCTCAAAGGCCTTTTGTTGTAATTCTGTCCAATTGAAAGGTCTATTTTTCTTCGTTAAATTACTCAGTGGTTGTGCAATTTTGGAAAATCCTGGAATAAATCTTCTGTAATATCCGGCAAGTCCTAAGAATTGTCGAATGTTTTTGACGTTTCGTGGTATTGGAAATTCGTGTACAGCTTCTAGTTTCTTGGGATCTGGTCGTAATCCGTCCTTACTGATGATGTGTCCAAGATAAATAACTTCTTGTCTAAGAAATTCGCATTTGTCCGGCTGAAGTTTGAGGTTGGCTGCTTTTAATCTATTCATCAATCGTTCGAATTTTACTTCATGTTCTTGTAAAGATTTTGCGTATAGAACTATATCATCTAGATAGACGAAAGCTTCCAATCCTTGAATTCCAGTAAGAACTTGATTCATCAATCTTTGGAATGTAGCAGGAGCGTTTTTCAATCCAAACGGCATTCTTGCAAATTCGTAGTGTCCGTAAAGCGTAGAAAAAGCTGTTTTATGCGAATCTCTAGGGTCCATGCGTATTTGATGGAATCCAGATGCCAAATCAAATGTAGAGAAATATTTTGCGCCTCCTAGTTGGTCCAAAATATCAGTTATATTAGGTAATGGATGGGCGTCGTTGATGGTTTTTTCATTTAAGGCCCTGTAGTCGATGACCATTCTCCAGCGTTTGTTTCCATGAGAATCGGGCTTCTTTGGTACAATCCATACAAGTGAATTGTATGGAGAGTCTGATGTTCTTACGATTCCAGCTTCTAACAAGTCTTGAACTTGCTTGTTGATCTCCTCTTTTAACATCGGTGGATATCGATATTGACGTGTATTAATAGGAGTTTCGTCAATCATTGAAATCTTGTGTTGGATGACGTTTGTAAACCCTAAGGGTTCTCCGGGTTGAAACACGTCGCCTGCAGCAAGCAACGGTCTCTTTAGAATTTTTCAACGATAAATAATATCGTTGAAAAACTCGTATTTTGGGCTCAAAATAAAAAAAATACAACTCTAATTTGGGCGCCAGTCGGTTTTTCGTAAAACCGACAAAACGACTCAACTCAAAAAAAAGACAAGGAAAAAAAAACTTACTCCAGCCCAAGCTCTTGGCAGAGGGGCGGGTTCGCCAACTTTTCCCTGAAAATCAAAAACTAAGAAAAAGACGACACAACACAAAAAAAATCAGGCGCGAGAGAGAAAAGAAGAAAAGAAATCACACTTAAAAAAAAGAAATCGTCTTTAATAATCCAAAGGACCAAATAAAATAAACGCAAGAAAAAAAAACACTCTCTCTCTCTCACTCGCGACTCGAAATAAAATAAACACCAAAAATAACCACTAAGGGAGGAAACCTCCACTCACCAACGCAAGTTTAACGGAAAAAAAAGAAACGGAAAATCGCTAACAAGGTATCCAAAATGAAACTTTAGTGTTTCGCCACAGGATCGTAAGTGAGGATCCGTTCCTTCGCAACGGTCCTCGATCCCTCTAATCTCCAGGTGACGTCACATCAGCGACGTGACCGATAACGCCATCGACCTAGCTTTAGATCACTCGATCTTTCGCTAGGTAAGTCGCCAGGATCGGTAATCGGTAGGATGGTCAAGTAGAGCGATAATTGGAGAGCTCTACTTTGGCTCCATTATCCTTCACAGAAGGCGCCATTGCCCAACGCTATGATTCTTCAATACGCGAAAATGCAGGCTGGATAGAGCGGTGATTAACGCGCTCTACTTTTCCCAAACGTCCCATGTGATAGGCGCTATCTTCGAACGCTAAAATCCTTGCTTACGGGACTCTTGCCGAGCGGGAATCTCATCCACTCAAGAGTCACCGTTCCCTCGATGATTTCGTGATTTTCCTCGACAACAGCTTTGGTGAGTGGTAGGGTTTTCACAATATTTTATCAATTTTTAGTCGCCACATTCACGCACTCACTCATACAATAAACGCAATCAGTTCTTTAATTCGCTAACAGAACAATCCTAATAGTCAAGAACAATATCGCAGTTAAATGATAAATAAAATCAACTCTTAACGCTAATACAAAAAGAAATAATAATGATATTGGGAGTTACACAGTTCTCCCAAGACTTACCATCTTGTGTATTTCGCGACTCAAACCTTGACTCGAATTTGGCTCAAATTTTGTAACAGGTAAAAGTTACCACGTTACAAGGTATATGAAAACAATCTTCATATTTTTTAATAAGTTTCCCTACACTATCTCTTTCTTCTGAATTTAAATGTTCCAAACGTAATAAATTTTCGATAATTTCGTTTCTTTTCTCTTCCTGATGGTAAGGCATTTACGTTTCTTAATTATCTTCCTTTTGTCTTTATTTATCAATTCTCTTTTATTAATTAATTCATTTTTAATTTTCGTTCCTTTATTTTTAACAATATTTCTCTTTTTAAAATCAAAAACATCACTAATTGCGGGCAATGGGGGGGGGGGGGGGATTCAGTTTGAGTTCACTGTCTAGGAGTGAAACTGAATTGGGATCGCTGTCTAGGAGCGAGAATAAATAAGAATCGCTGTCTAGGAACGATGAGGGGGTAGTAATAAATTCTTCAAAAGGTTGGATCGTTATAACTGGGACTTCAATTTCAACTTCTTCATTTGTAGTATTAAAAATATACATATATGCCTTTCCATGATTATTTTTTACTAAGACATTTCCTACATGAAATCCTTCTTTAACTTTTAATTTTGGAATATATCCAAATTCTAAATTATTCGCGATTCTAACATAAAAGCTAGATTTAGACCTAGCAGGTACAATAATGGTTTCTTTTTTATAAAATGGTATCCATCCATTTTCCCATTCGATATAATTCCCTGAATAATTAATTTTTGCACCATTCTGATGAAAAAAATCTGTTCCTAAAATCTTCGAATATGAAATAGGAAAATCATCTGGTATTACGTGAAAGGTAGCTAAGGTTCCTGATATATCAATTAGTATTGTGCCTAAGGTCGAAACGCTTCCGGAAGTGATACCTGTGAGTTTTATTGTTTCTTTTGTATCTATAAGATCCTTGCGGTCAATAGCGTCCGCTTTAATAAGATTAGGGCCTGAACCTGTATCTATCATTAGGAGGCAATTAGGCTTTAAAATGATGGTATCTATTTCTATTGCGGGTACTCGAGACTCTGTGGTGAGTTTTATGGTAGCTATTCTTGAGGTTCTAATAGATCCTCTTGACTGTTTATTGTTAATGCTGGGCGTGATGATTGGGTTGCGGTCCCCTGTGGTGCGCCCGTCCCTCGAGGACCTGAGAAGTTTCCCGACTTCTTTTTAATTCTAGTTTCACAATTTTCAATAGTGTGTCCAGTCGCTTTACAATATCGACAAGTCAACTCTTCTCGTTGGTTAGATGAGGATGTTGATGGGTTATGATTTTGATTGCGAGTTTGACGCGGTTGATTTCGCGGATTTTATGAAGATGCAGCTGGATTTGGGTTACGATTATTTATAGATTCTTCGGAGAAATGACTTGGATTGTGTGAATTTTCTTGATTGAAATTAGCGTTGTTAGAGAAGTTATTATTATTAAAATTATTATTTCTGTTGTAGTAAGATTGGAAGCTTGACCGAAAGTTAGTCGGATCAGAATTGGGGGGCCGAAAATTATTCATTGGTTGAAAATTTTGCGAACGATTAGCATTCAATTGCCAACAACGATCGGTGGTGTATCCCGATTTCTGGCAATATTGGCAAACGACTTGTCTCCAATCCACGTAATTAATCGAGGATTGTCTTCTATTTTCATACCTCGGATTTTGATATCTTTGATCAAAAGAGGTTCTGTTGTTTCTTCGTACGGAGTTACGGACTTCTAAGTCTTTTTCTATGCCAATTGCTTTAGTTGTGGCTTCTTTCATGGTGTTAAAATTTCCAGTTATTCTTTGCTCAATGGTATCGCTTAATCCTTTTATGAAACTTTTCGCCAAATCCTTCTCGAGGTTAATTTTGTAGGTATCTATATCGTCGTTGGGCCTTTCTGATTTAAATGCATCTAAAATTTGGTTCCCAATTTCATTTATTCTATTTGCGAAACTTAAAACTCTTTCTTCATTTTTCTGATAACAGCTTCCAAGTTCTCCTTGTAATTGACATAACGTCTTTGCGGAACAGTAAATGGATTTTAAAAACGACGCAAGTTCGGATATTTTATCGAATTTTAATCCCTGAATGGCTCTCCGTGCCTCTCCCCTTAATTTATTTCTAATAATTCTTGTGAGAGCTTTTTCGTCATTCGGGCCCATCATATCCCGCGCTTCTTCACATCCTTCTAAGAAATAGTTTAATGGAATATTATGCCCATCAATGATAGGGACTGCTTCTAACGCGTATTTAATTGACACGGTCATTTCTGTGTCAGGCATGTTTAGTGTGTTTAGTGTGTTAGTATTAGAAGTTGTGGGGGTAGTTTGATTTAGAGGGTGATTTGTGCGATTTTCATAAATTCTTAATCTCCTATCAGAGGGAGGGGTAGAGAACATTATTTTTCATCGTAAAAATAAAAAGAACAAACAACAACAACAACTGAAATAAAAGAATGTTTATATAAGGGTAGAAGTTCCCAGGGATAGGAGCATGCGTCAAGACAGGAGGCTTGAAATAAAAAGCATTGATTTAAATAAAATAAAACAGAAGAATTGTTACATTTATTTAAAATAAGGAAAAGAATATACAAAAAAAATTTAATCCAATTCTTCGTCGGAACCCAGACACCTTTTTACTCTTAATCTTAATTTTTCCCTATAAAACGAACGTCTCGGATCCTTTTTTTGGAATTTTTTAAAATTAGGAATATTCTCAAAATACTCAATTGGTTTTAAGTTTCTTTTTCTCCCTAAAATTATGGCCGTGGCCCTCTTACTTAAACATATAGCTTTCGGGGGTGAGGGAGGAAAATGTGCTATCGGTTCCGGAACAAAAGAAAATTTTTTAATCCTTTCCAATAACTCTGAAATTGGGAGGTTGAGCAACTGCTCTTCTTTTCCCAATAATTGGTGTTGCTGTTGTTGTTGTTGTTGAAATCGACTGATTTGAAATTCTTTAATAAGTAGCTCCCGCTTTACCCGTTCCTCGTCGGATAACGCAGGGTTCGCGGCCTCTCTTTTTAATTTGGCAATCTGTTTATTCGCTAATTTCCTCTTTAGAGAGTGCCTGACCACTAAAGAAAAGAAATAATTATACGTTTGATAAAGGAACTAATAGTTTCAAGAAAATATATATATATTTTAAAGATAAAAGACTCGAATCTCGGTAGATCAGTTACCAATCATCCGAGGAAGGGAGGGATCTAGTAGGAGGTCAGTGACCAACCTGTCTACTAGATTTCAAGCTAAATAAATATAAATATTTTTTTTATAAAAAAAAAGAGTTGAAACTCAGACAGTCAGTTGCCAACCAATCTGAGGGGGAGGGAATCTAGTAGGAGATCAGTGACCAATCCGTCTACTAGATTTTTAAATAAAAATTTAATTTTAAAGAAATATAAATATTTTTTTTTAAATTCGGGACTCAGATGATCAGGTGCCAATCAATCTGAGGGGAGAATCTAGTAAACGGTCAGTTTTCAACCAATTTACTAGATTTTGAGGAAAGATCTCAAAATCAGTGACCCATTTTGAGATCTTGGGAGGGTAAGACGTAGGAGATCAGTTACCCATCTCCAGGTCTTGGGAAAATTTCAGGGAAAATGATCAAGGACTTACTCTTACAAGGGTTGTACCAGGGTGGTGGGTCACCGATTTCTCTCAATCTTTGCACACTTTTAGTAGTCCATTAGGACAATATAATGTGCAAATACTAAGGTGCACTTCTCAAGCGTTTTCGAGAAAATCGCAAACAAAGTTTGCGATTTTCGACGAGACGAGTGTGTTCCCTGGCGTTACGATGCTTAACAAGCAGTGGCGGCGGCCGAGTGGTTAGCGTTCCAGCTTCGTGATCGGTAGGTCGCTGGATCGAGTCCCTTTGGTGTCTTTTTTTTTTTTCTTCGCTTATTTCATATATATTACAATTTAAAGGAAATATAACGCGAAAATATATTTATTTGCACGATTTTTTATTACAACAAAACATATTTAAAATTGTGGACAAATAAAGGACGAAATGCATTGATTTTCATTCATTATTCTTATTTATTAAACAAATAATTACAAAAAAATAAGAAACAACCAAAGATAATTAAATTTTAATTGTCTAATGCATCTTGAGGATTGCAAATCGTGAGATGATAGTTATCATACAAACAGGAGAAATAGAATATGTATCGGAAAACAAATTTTTAATCTGCCCAAGGAATTAAACGTCGCAGGGTTGGCATATTGGGTTATATTTAGGTGGTACAACTTTCAATGTACAACTAGGAACACGTAGGTCATTGCTAAAAATTTCATCATACGATGCAGGGTTTGTTTAACCCCTCCAAGAAACTATAATTAATAAAAACTGTTTCATTAAATCGTCCACAGTTTTCTGTACACGCCGTCCTCAACGTGTTAAATTTTTAGCGATGACGTGGGTCTTCCTAGTTTTACAGTGAAAGTGATACCTCCTAAATGTAACCCAATATGCCAACCCTGCGGCGTTTAATTCCTTGAGCAGATTAAAAATTTGTTTTCCGATACATATTCTATTTCTCCTGTTTGTATGATAACTATCATCTCACGATTTGCAATCCTCAAGATGCATTAGACAATTAAAATTTAATTATCTTTGGTTGTTTCTTATTTTTTTGTAATTATTTGTTTAATAAATAAGAATAATGAATGAAAATCAATGCATTTCGTCCTTTATTCGTCCACAATTTTAAATATGTTTGTTGTAATATTAGGAGTACAAATTAGTTCGGTCCGTTTTCAATGCATTGAACAATGCAAAAAACGGACCGAACTAATTTGTACTCCTAATAAAAAATCGTGCAAATAAATATATTTTCGCGTTATATTTCCTTTAAATTGTAATATATATGAAATAAGTGAAGAAAAAAAAAGAAAAAGACACCAAAGGGAATCGATCCAGCGACCTAGCGATTACGAAGCTGGAACGCTAACCACTCAGCCGCCGCCACTGCTTGTTAAGCATCGTAACGCCAGGGAACACACTCGTCGCGTCGAAAATCGCAAACTTTGCTTGCGATTTTCTCGAAAACGCTTGAGAAGTGCACCTTAGTATTTGCATATTATATTGTCCTAATGGACTACTAAAAGTGTGCAAAGATTGGAGAAAATCGGTGACCCACCACCCTGGTACAGCCCTTGTTAACAAACTTGATCTTTGTAGTCAAAATTTTGTCCTTTTTCTCTGTCGGTCTTGTATATCCTAAATTCTATTCGTCTCTTATTACTATGTCTGTCTTTATTTTAATTGGACATTGTGTTTTGTTTCTCTGTCTAATTTAGTGTCCTTCTTGAAAGAAAATTTTCTCTCTTTAATTTTTTGTATATGTCCTATGACTTTTACGAGCTGCTTGAGGATATGCAGTATTGGAAAATGCATATCCTCTTTCTCTTTCTGATACATTGGGTTTAGTCCCTTGGCTCAAGTGTCTACCATGCGGAGGGCATGAGCCTCTATGTATTGGACTTTATATAAAAAAAAGGGTCATCTGAGTACGGAAAGTTCGTACTGTAAGAAATGCGAAAATTAGTTAGTGTTGGTGCCAGGACGTAACACTTGCAAGTTAGGAAAAGTCATAAAAATGAATAATATAAAGGACTGTTATATGAACTTGTGAGAATCGAAATGTATATATAGTAAATAACTATAAATTTTATTCAACATTCTAAGTAACGTAGTTTGAAGAGAATATACAGGGTGTAACTTAAGTCCCGGGGCGCTGAAATATCTTGAAAACTAAGACTCGCAGAGAAAAAAGTTTTCGACAAAACTTTTATTGTTTTTTCCGAGCTACCAGATGGCGACGTTGAAATTGACCTTGACTATGACCGTTAAGGTAATTCGAAGGTCAAGATCATTTTTTTTAAAGGAACCCCCCCTTTTTTGATATCGGCAATCGATAGGTGGTGAGGGCCACCTCCCTGGTTCCGGCGCAGAAGGTGAGGGCGAAAGTATCGGAAGAACCATCCTCGAGTACATCTCGGGGATGGCGGAAGGTGAAATCGCGTCCAAACTGGAGCCTGTTCAGGTGGGCGGTTCTCGGATGATATGCGTCTCAGAGAGCCTCTGTCATCCATCGTCACACGCTCAACCTCCCCGTTGGTACCACTAGACATCTCCGTATTTTCTGTTTTGACGGAGGACGAATGGAGCAAGTGACAAAGGCCTGGTCTCGGCCGTCGGGGATGCTTTCCCGAGGCCTGATGCCGCTATGATCGTAACATCCCAACCCCGGCCGCGAAAGTCGACTTCCTTCGGGTTGTGTGTGGGGCCGGGCATGTGGGAGTGGTCCTCTAGCGTGCGGAAATCCTCGGGGGAGATTCCCCCGGTGGTCGAGACTAGATTTCCCTTCCCTTCCCTCCCCTATCTCCTCTTGAGCGGCATCGGGCCACCCCTCCTCACCGTGCTGGGCCCCCCCGCCCAGCACAGGGCCCGGAAGTTGTGTCAGCAGCCCCGATCCCCCCCGATCGGGGCTGCTGACACAACTTCCGGGCCCTGTGCTCCTGTGACCCTTGGGGATCAGGGGCGACGGAACCGGAGTTCTATTAATACATTTTTTATTTTCAGGTAACCTTTTCTTTTCTCTTCTTTTCTTCTCTCTTCTTTTCTTTCTTTCTTAATATCTTCCCTCCTCTTCTTCTCTCTCTTCTTTTTCCTTCTCTCTCTTTCTGCCCCTTTCTTACTTTCTTTTCTCTCCCTTACTCTCGTTACCCTCTCCACTCTCCCTTACTTCCTTCTGTTCTCTTATTACCCTTTTCAGGTTTTATCCTTTTATTACCCTTTTCAGGCTCTCTCTTCCCGCTTAACCCCCATCCCCTACCGGACTACGCGTCGCTGTTTGCGGTAGCCCTCCAACTCAGGCAGAGGTTTAAGGGAAGCCTGGCACCTCCCCGTCTCGAGCCTGAGGCAAAGGTGGTTTGGGATAGCACGCCAGAACCCATAGGCCGTACATCAGCGCGCGAGTTCGCTCTCTCCTCCCCACTCCACACACCGATCCCCTCCTGGCGGATGGTGCGACCGTCCGGTTCTCTCGCGGTGGGCGGGGCCTCCCGACTCGAGCAGGGGCTAAGGTTGGGTGGTTCCCCTCCAACCCGAGCAGAGGCAAAGGGGGTGTGCGCCTAGCACGCCCGCGTACGTCCGTCCTCGGCGTGGGTTCCCGTGGTTTCTCCCGTCTTCACTTCTTCCCATCTTTATCCTCTTCCTCTCTTTCCTTAGCTTCTCTTCTTCTTTTCCTTCCTTCCTCTTTGCTCTTTCTTCTCTCCTATCTCATTCTTTTCTTCTCTCCCTCTCTTCTTCTTTTCTGTTTCTCTCTCTACTTTTCTCTTTTCTCTCTCTCTCTTCCTCCCCCTCATGGTATGCCCTAGTCCCCCCTCTAACGCACGTTAGTGAGAGGGAGAGGGAACCCAGGCTGCCCTCAATAACATCCGGGCCCTGCGCTTCCGAGACCTTCGGGGAATCGGAGGCGACGGAACCGGAGTTCTAATCATATTATTTATTTTCAGTTTGATAAATTTTATTTTCCTCCAAACAGCAACCAATACCATAACCCTACTCTGGGCCGGGGACCCTTTTCACGGGCCGCGAGGAGACCCCTCTATAAAAACAACAATCCGTAAACCCTCATTTGAGGGAACGGTGTTCTTGGCTTAACCGCCCGGAACAAGAGGAAGGAAGACCTCTATACAAAAAAGCCTTAATCCCAAGCAGCGGTGCGCGGTGATGGGGTGGATGGCGGGTTGGTTAACCCGTCGCGAGCGGCCAACCTCTGGGCACCAGGCTGCACCCAGTTGTATCGATGCCTTCCCGGGGCTAAGGGCATATGCCCCGGGCGACTTTCAAGCGTTCCATTCTCGTGGGAATTCCATATCTCCAGGGACTGGGGGGCATTTAGTGAGGAGAAGCGCCCGTCTGGCCTCCCGTCGTGGACTGGAGGGTGTTGGGGTGGTCGTGTCCGCTGTCGGGTCGAATCTTCGCTCCTCTCGCTCGGTGGTGGCCAACGCCTCTTCGCGGAATCCTCGCCGTGCCGAGCCTAGGTCTGCAGCGGTGCGTCCCTCCCCGGGTCACAGCCTTCGTGCTGTTCATGTAGACATTGATAGGTGTGATAGGAAGCCCATTCCGGTTGGCCCAAATCAGGGAAAAGTGCAGCCGGTATGCACAGAAGAAGGTAACGTTAGTGCGCGAAACAGTAGTCCGCGATCCCCAACCCCTTTGAATAATATTAGAATCACGCCACCGCGGCCGGGACTGGTCCCGGCATCTCGCCGATCCACGTCCACGGAAATTAGGGTCCTGCAGCTGAATATGAAGAATTCAGCCAGGGTTTCCGGTGAGGTGTGTCAGCTCGTTCGCGAGAAGCGTCTTGACATACTGCCCCTGCAGGAAATATACGTCAGGAGGCAGGACGCGAGCCATACCTTCGTTGGTTTAAGTACTGGAATCAGGGTGGCTACTGTGCGCTCGGAACGTCCCTGGGCGGCAGTAGGCGTCTGTAATCCTGACTTCCAGATGCTTTTCGTCTCGCAGCTACACTGTAAAAAATTTCGTGTCAATTTCAACACAGTTTCGTGAAAATCAGGAAATTCTGATTTTGTCATATTATGTCCATACGAATTCGTGTACTTTCGTGAAAATGTACCATGCTAAACTGTTTCGTGTAAAAGTTGACTTGAAAGCATCGTGAAAACTTTTTCACGAATCAGTGTTCTTATTCACGAACAATACACGCATTAAGGTTGTTTGAATCAATCGAATCACACTATCTCGTGTAAGATTGACACTAAATGGAGTCATTTTACACTTATTCGTGCAAGCTTTATACGTTGGATTCTCTAAACGGTGTGAATTAAATCTTTAGAATGAACGGTTAACTTGAGGTCGTGTAAAATTTGGACACTAATACGTGTTTATCTGACATAATGTGTACACCAGAAGGTGCAAACTGCATTTGTCAACGTAGTGATTTTTTACACGATTTCGTGCATGGTTCACACTAAATGGAACTAATCGTTGCATTGATCCGTGTTAATTTTGCACTTTGCGTACACGGATTATGTGACGAGACGACTTTTCCAGAAGTCGTCTCGCTACGAAAATCACCCGTTCAAGAACGAAATCATAGCCTCAGGGTTAGATTATTATGAAAAGCGGTTAGCAACCGAATTACAGGCTATAACGGCCTTGAATCGGAGGGGCTCAGGCGTCGAGCGGGAGACAGGCGGAGCGACGCGCTTTGTGCGAAACTCGCGTAAAGTAAAGGAGGGGAAATGCCCTGAACTTAAGGAAGTGCAGAATGCACCTTCCTAGTTGCGCTAGGGGGTCGAGTGCGGTATTAAAATGAAGCCCTCGTGAATAAGGAAGGTGGCCGCGATGCGACCTCTGCAACTGCATCCCCTAAAAAGTTATGGCTCATAGAAGCCCATAGAAAGATTGTAGAATTAATCCTTTGGTCACACGAGCCCACTAATTCTAGGGGGGCAAAATGTAGAGCCCTAGAATATTCGCGCGCGTGGCACGCGGTGATATATAGAGGCACAGGGGGCCTCGTCTCGCTCTCTCGCAATTTAGCTCGGACGGTGTGGTTTTCGGTGTTCCGTACTTCGTCGTGATTAACTGTACCCGTGAATCGCCCAGTCTTAGAACGGAGGCGCGAATGTGGGACGGAAGTTGAGTGCGAATCTCGATCGCGAAATTCATGACTCGAACTAGTACGTTCCATGAACTAGTACGTTCCATTCCAGAACTAGTACGATTTCGGAGTGCACTGAAAAGTGGCGGGTGGATTCCTGGAGGACTCCACAGCCAACCTAGCCGGACGTACCGACCGGAAGCACGTGCCGAACGACTCTCCAAGTCGTAAGAGGCGGAGAGTCGGGACAAACGGACCCCCTTGCTAACGCCCGTAAAATTGCTTCGGGAATAATACTCCAGCTACGATCAGGCCATCCGGATTGGTAGCTAAGGGTCATTTAAGGGCAGGGTCCTATCGGCAGGGGAAGGCCAGTGCGCAGAGTGCGCTGGACTCCGGGAAGCATCGCTGCATCCGTTGATATCGGCGATCGACCAGGGGAGCGGAAGCAGCCGGGAGCAGCCGCGAGAACATCGAGCGATCCACGGCTGGCGTGACGTCAGCGGCGATCCAGGCAGGAGCCAGAGAGAGACGGCGAACGCGATCACCGGCGTGCGCGAGTGACGGAGACATCGCGACAACACCGCAGCGAACGACATCGTAGGCGAGGACCATCAACGATAAGTAGACTGTCATCTTAGATTACGTGGCACCGCTGTGTCATGGTGAAAGATTTATGGATTTAAAGGGTCTGTCTTACGTATAATTGCGTCGGGGATAATCCCCGAAACGTATGTGCGAGCCGACATAGAATCCGCGTGTATTGTATTTCCGTATATTGTGTATGTGTGAATTGAATAAAGAGTGATGATGAGACTGTTGATTGGGGAATGAGAAAGAAGTAGCAGCTCCGCGATTATATTGTTTTTTTTTATTTCTATTAGAATATATGCCAAATTTTTCTCTCACCATTAAGCGTCACTATTTATTAGACTTGTTACCCAGAGATCCCACGAGAGCATCCCTGGCACTGAGCTGGTGCAGGCGTTAAGAACATGTAAATAGTGTCCCGCAGTAAGGGTAGAAGTTTGGCCGCAGTTTTTTGGGCGACGTTCGGGTGGGATCGGAGAAGGAGGGATTAGACCCGCGGCAGTTGGTTCCCCTCCAAGTGCAGCTGCAATTGCAGGGAATCAATTTGGGGAATCCCGACTCTCCGATTCGTCGGCGGGTGAGACCGCGGCCCAATCCGGGCTCGCGTAACCGAGGTTGTGCCCGAGCGGCTGTCGCAGTTAGTTTACTAATTGTGTAAAATGAACACGGATTAGTGTACCGATTACTTTCTTTCAGGGTGAAGTTTACTCGAAATGGTGTTGCCCATACCTAATTTTACTCTAAAGGGTATAGCCGAATAAGGGGGTCAAAAGTGCCCCTAAACCAAATTACATGTACAATGAGTCATTCGATAGCTTTTCGAAAAAGATTCATTTGTGCCAAATTTCAGCTCTGTATCTCAACCTGGGGGCCAGTAATGGCCAAAATTCGAAAATCTTGTTTTTGCCCAATTTGGCCCATGCTATGGTGAGAAAAAATCTGAAAAAAATCAGAGACATTTCGGTTACAGGGACACATATTACAGAATTTTTACAGATTTTTTAACCCAAAATTGAAGTCGTAAAAAATAAAAAACGAAAAAAAATTTCGAAAAGTGCCCATTTCGAATTGAAGGAGTCGCGGAACTATAATCATATTTTAATAGGAAATGCATATTCATATTACTATTGTTCATGAATTTTTTCAGATTTTTTGGTTTGGTGCGCCATAGTTAAAAAAAATAAAAACCAATATTTACGCCGAATTTCACGTTTTAAATTAAATATTTACATGAGAACTTTAATTTAAAAACTTTTCTCAACGAAATAAGTGATTTATGATATTTTCGACGTATCAACATTTAATGAAATTGCATAAGAAATAAACGAAACTAACTAAACGTGATTAGCCAGAACCATGCGGCACGATTTATACCTTAACTTGTACGTTACTTTTCAACGGCGTCGGTGGCGCAGTCGGTAAGCATTCGGACGCTAAATCGCTGCAAACTTTTTGGCGTGGGTTCGAATCCTCGATCCATCATTTTTTTTTTTCTTCATAAATTGTATATTTCTCTCAATTGTCAATTATACAGAATTGTACTTGGGTTGTAATAACAACTATTTAATCTTTTGTTGTTGCCTTTTCCTTAAGATACGAATTCTACATGTTTTGTCCACCCAAGGAAGATTGCTTTCTAGCCATTAATTACCATCGAATGATTGTATTGTCCAAAATACATGTAACTTCAATGTCTCAAGTATGAGTTGTTATTGATTAAAGAAATTATTGTATGTTTTATTACTTCTCTATAGAAATGCTTATAGTTCAAGTGTGAGATCGACGCCGGGGTAAGGATTTTGTATGATAGATTAGTAACGACTTTATCTAATATACAACGAAAACGCACCAGACATAAATAAGTTTAATAAATTATTGAAACTTTGCAAATATAATAGCAGAGTCAGAGTTTTCCAGTTTTTTGAATGCGGAACAAAAACAAAAAAAATAAAGGCCTTAATATAAAGAATTTTGCTCAGTAGTAACCGATATTGAAGTTACATGTATTTTGGACAACACAAAAGATGTAGAATTCGTATCTTAAGGAAAAGGCAACAACAAAAGATTAAATAGTTGTTATTACAACCCAAGTACAATTGTTCAAAAGACCGATTTTTATCAAAGTACTTTAGGGCAAGCTACAATATGGTTAAGCATTTGCAAATAAATATTGATTAAATATATCTGTATAATTGACAATTGAGAGAAATGTACAATTTATGAAGAAAAAAAAAAAGAAAAAATGATGGATCGAGGATTCGAACCCACGCCAAAAAGTTTGCAGCGATTCAACGTCCGAATGCTTACCGACTGCGCCACCGACGCCGTTGAAAAGTAACGTACAAGTTAAGGTATAAATCGTGCCGCATGGTTCTGGCTAATCACGTTTAGTTAGTTTCGTTTATTTCTTATGCAATTTCATTAAATGTTGATACGTCGAAAATATCATAAATCACTTATTTCGTTGAGAAAAGTTTTTAAATTAAAGTTTTCATGTAAATATTTAATTTTAAAACGTGAAATTCGGCGTAAATATTGGTTTTTATTTTTTTTAACTATGGCGCACCAAACCAAAAAATCTGAAAAAATTCATGAACAATAGTAATATGAATATGCATTTCCTATTAAAATATGATTATAGTTCCGCAACTCCTTCAATTCGAAATGGGCATTTTTCGAAATTTTTTTTCGTTTTTGATTTTTTACGACTTCAATTTTGGGTTAAAAAATCTGTAAAAATTCTGTAATATGTGTCCCTGTAACCGAAATGTCTCTGATTTTTTTCAGATTTTTTCTCACCATAGCATGGGCCAAATTGGGCAAAAACAAGATTTTCGAATTTTGGCCATTACTGGCCCCCAGGTTGAGATACAGAGCTGAAATTTGGCACAAATGAATCTTTTTCGAAAAGCTATCGAATGACCCATTGTACATGTAATTTGGTTTAGGGGCACTTTTGACCCCCTTATTCGGCTATACCCTTTTGTAACAATATTACACCATATGATGTATGTTCACACCAAGCTGTGCATCTTATACTGATTTCAAATATTTCTCTGTAAATAAAAATGATTAAAAGGAGAAGCGGTCAAATATATAGCTATAAATATTCTAATACTAGCTGCAATACCCGTCACCGACGGCGGGTTTTTAACAAATTTGTTAATTTGTTAAAAATTGAATTTGTGAAAAATTAAATAAAGTTAATACAAACAAAACTTTTCTGATCTCTTCGAAGTCACTTGGCATCAAGGTCAAACGAAACATAGCCTATGTTTTGCGCAATGTATAGTAGTACTTAGGTATAAAAAATCATCAAGTTCTCGCCAGCCATTCTCACATCAACCGGTGTCATACAAACAAAACCGTTCCGATCTTCAAGGTCAAAGTTGACATCAAGGTCAAACGAAACATAGCCTATGTTTTGCACAATATGTAGATGTAGTTCAGTATAAACAATCATCAAGTTCTCGCCAGCCATTCTCACGTTACCGGTGTCATACAAACAAAACCTTTCCGATCTTCAAGGTCAAACTTGGCATCAAGGTCAAACGAAACATAGCCTATGTTCTGCGCAATATATAGAAGTACTTAAATATAAAAAATCATCAAGTTCTCATTAGCCGTTCTCACGTCAACCCGTAACATACAATCAAACAAAAACAGACAAACAGACGTTTGAACTAAGACCGAATTCGGGTTCTACTCGTCAAGATTGATAAGAAAACAAAGTTTGAGGCAATTCTAAGAAAAGTACAGACATGACGAGAATTTTATTTATATAGATTTGTAGTTAGGAATGTTATTAGGATGAAAAAACAGTTACGAAATATACAACATTATTTATCGTATATGTATATTCAAAATATCATACATTTGGATACCATGTATTTATGTTTTTATGGAGTCGTGAGTTTGGTGAATTTCATATGCGTATAGGTGATTTAAGGAATGTAAGTTAATGATATATGTATTATTAGCAGATCCTTTTATAACATAAAAAGCGTGATAAACATCAATAAAGTTTATCGTTTTCCACGTATTACATATAGCGAAACCTGTATTTTTGAAAATAAAAATTTGCATTATTTTGTAGAATGTAGGTAAATCATATTCACGTGTACACTACCGCTCAAATGTATGTGGCCACTTCCTCAATTCTTGTGACTACCTGAAAACAGTTATGAACTTTGGTAATTTTGATTATTTTGTACGAATTCAATTGCGTATATTGTTAATTTAGTACATTCTATAAAAACATATTTGTAATAGAATTTAGCAACAAATGTTGTTTAATATGTGACGTGGAATTCGTCACGTCACTAAAGGGGGGTCTCGCGACCCCGATCTCCGACGTTCTCGGTCCTAGAAAAACTTATTCATGCAAAGAATACTAGGGGGTTTTGGGCGCCAGGTACTGAGTACCACGATTCCGGGGATCTAAAATGCTCCGGCTGAGCCAGTATGTGGAAGAGGGGAGGGTTCGACACGGTCAAGCAAAAAGAAAAACGCGAAATAAATAAAAAAAGAAGCAGCTATATTCAGTTCGAACAGAAACAAAAGAAAAATAACAAATAAAAGAACATTGCCGACCAGGGCACGCTGAGCCCGCTCAAAATCGATTTTGGGCTCCCCGTTGGCATACGGGAAGCGCCGAGCCCACTCGGTCGTCTTTATATGGAAGATGGTGGCCCTTACCGTACACCGGTCGTCTTCGGAAACTCGGTCGTCCGGGCTTCGATATCTCCCGGTTCCTCCTCCTGGTCTATCCGGGTAACCTCCGAACCTCTTGGGCACACGGGAGTTTCACGTAACGTCCCTTTTCTGCTGACGTCTCCGAGAAATCGGCAAAATTTATCGCGGAGTGCGATCGGGCGTGCAGCTAGTCTCCGATCCGACGTGGAAGTTGCCGTTTCCGGTTTCTTCTCCGATTTGGCGAGAACCTCTCGAGTCGTTGAGAGTCTCGCCCGATACGACAGGGATCGTATCTCTCCCATGGGAACCGGATGCGGCTGTCTGGGATTTTGCCGAATATTCGGCCTCCTGTCCCGCGTGAATCTTGTGGCAGCGAGTATTTCCCTCGGGATTTCGGGACTCTCTATCGTGGAGTTGAACTACGAAGTTTTCTCCCCGGAAGTGTCGTGCTCCATGGCTCTCTTCATTCGTCGTCGCTTTTGAGGGGTCAGCGTGCCGTACGTAACATTTCGGGTTTCGGCGGACCGATGGCGACATCGGTCGGCCGAAACCCGGGCAAAACCCGATTATACAATATCGATCTTAACATTCTAAATCATACGCCGTTTCGAATCTGGCGTCGGTTCTAATACATGTTACCGACTGAGTCGGGACGCAATAGATTATCTTACAAGCTATTACCTTACAGACTAGAGGGACTTCCAGGTCGGATCGATAATTGTCAATCTACCGCGGTTTCTAACCTCAATTATCGATCCGAGTTTCCGCGTGTCACGGGTTACGGGACTTTTTGGGGCAGAGAATCGTTCTCTGTCACAAATAATAAAAATACACTACCGCCCAAAAGTATGTGAATACTTGCCAGGTTCATAAAATTTGTGATATATTATACATATTTTTAATATTAAACAACGTTTGTTACTAAATTCTATTACAAATATGTATTTAGTGTATTCTAATAGTATGTACTAAATTAACAATATACGCAATTGAAATCGTACAAAATAATCAAAATTACCAAATTTCATAACTTTTTTCAAGTAGTTACAAGAATTGAGGAAGCGTTCACATGCTTTTAAGCGGTAGTATATGTATAATATATCACAAATTTCATGAACCTGGCAAGTGTCCACATACTTTTGAGCGATAGTGTACATTTCGCAACAAAAATACCAGTTCGATACAAAATACCAAAATTAATTTTCCAGTGATTAATACTTTATCAGATAAACGTATCTTTAGATATTTATATCTTTAGTAATTTTTTAAAGAGTATTGTCTTACAAGACTTTCAAGTAAAAGAAAATTTCCCCCGACCCTGGTTGAGACAACAGAGCTAAGTGATTTTTTCAAATTTTTCAATGAAACTTGTCCAATATGCAGATAAAATTAGCAAAATTTAATATGTAACGATAACGAAATGTTACAAAGTTGTAAGAACATTGTGATAGAGAACACGGATTCTCTATCGCAAAAGTCCCGCACTCCGAAAACTCGTTTCCTTCCTCGTTCGCGACACGCGATTAATAAATACATTTATTAATCGATCGATCAGCATGGATCGATCGAATTCTCGTCCACCACAGTAATCAACAAACTCTTAGGTTAAATTGACCCGCGGTGTAAGAGCGCAAACGAATTATGTATTTGATTGATCCAATTTATGTAAATTGCGTAGGGCGACATCTATTAAAGAATAGGATTAGGTTAAAGATCGCGAGATCGATAAGCGCAATCGTGCGAAGGGGCCAAGCCATCGCGACGACGTTTGAGGTCGCGACATCCGACGGAGACGGGGTGAACTACAGTTTCGAGCACGTGGGAGCACCGGAAACCGAGCGGGAACGAAGCAGCGTCATCGATCGAGGAAAGAGATGCCGGACGACGCTGCAATGAAGAGCAGTATCGACCGGGGATCGATCCCTGGAGACGTCCAGGCCCCGGTCGGGAACGAGACAGTCGAGGGACAATTCTCCAGAAATAACGGGGAATGTCCTCGATTCAAATTCGAATGGGACGACGGATCCCATTCGATCAGGATGGTCGATCGACTCGAGGGGCACACGTGACCCCTCACGACCAATCGGGAGGTGCGAAGCCTCCCCTCCAGACGGAGACGACACCGAAGTCTTCATTACTGTACTGGACGCCAACCTGTTCGTTTCGAGAATTAGGGTCGACGTCAAAGGCCGCCATCGAGAGAGAGAGAGAGAGAGAGGACGGAAGGGAGACGGTCCAAGGGGCCACGGAATATCTCCGAGGAAGGAAGCGAGGAAGTTCCGGCGACCGGGGAAGCAGCGTGAGTCCCCCCATCGAACGTTTTTGTTTATTTTTGAAAAAAATAAAGATTCGAGCAAGCTTTGAGTTTGAGCCACCCACGTCGTACGGGTGGTCTTCTCTGAGCGAGCTCTCGTATACGTGCTCGACGCCCCCTACGCGTCGAGGAGAGATCGAGAAGGGCTTCGCCCCCTTCGATTAGTTTCGATTTTCTTTTTTTGTTATTTTCTATTTCTCTATTTTTTTGCTTAGCTTTTAATATTGTTTCTTTTTCTATTCTTTATTTTTTTTATTCGGAATATATTAATTTCTTTCTTATTATTATTTTCGCGGCGTCGTTTTTCGTTATTCCAACCCTCCCCTCTACCAACCCCGCGACTTGAGCTGGTCGACGCGGTGCATTGCACCTGGCGCCCGCGACCTGAATTCCTTTTTTTTTTTGAAGATTTTCAGGTGATCAACGGTGACGTGACAGGGGTCGCGATCCCCTGTCAGAGGTCGGCGAGATCCACGTCACAACATTTACAACTGGACTGAAAATTTATAATATCAGTTAAAGGTAATAAGGTGAAGAAAGTAATATGGAGCGTAATTGCTATAAAAATAGATATTCAGATTAATGAATTTAACTGAAAGACTTCAATTATATAAAGAGACTTTGTGTGCACATAATCTTAATCGGTGGTTCTTTAGAATCTAAAGATTCTAAAGAACATGTATATCTAAAGTTTAGATAGCTAAGTTCATACCTCTCTCATCTTACTTGTGAAAAATGATGTATTTTTCATGTTATAAAAGAATACCTGCGGAAAAGTGTAGAAATTATGATGGTTACTGTCGAACTGCGTATCAAATACAAGATGGGACTTAAATAACGTATCAAACGCTTCTACAGAAGAATGAGCATCAACTGGCAATTTTTTTCCGAATAAGAGCAATCCAAAATGATGATATTGCGCCCTTATTCGCGCAAACTGCAACGAGACAAGGCTGCTTAGTTTTTATCACAGCTTCCTTTAAAGACTTTCCAATCTGAAAGAAAATAGTTCGAAATTATGATTTTACAATGATTCACTTGAAAAACTACCATTTTACTTTTGTTAATGAAATAGCTTTTCCTTATTTTCACTTTGTAATGTAGCTATTTAAAAAATATACCTGATTAAATACGATTAATCTGTCTACTGAAGAAAAGACGCTGTTTCTAGTATTTTAACCTGCGCTCCTTGAAGTTGGTAGTAAAAGCCTTAATAAGGATATGTAAGCTCTTGTCCTTAAGTTCTTGTTACTTGTTACTGTGTCTAGAAATGAGGAATTGCAAAATATCGTTTGTAATTTACCTGTTTCATCAGAATCTGTGGATTTATCCGAGGTAACTATTAAATTAAATTTTGTACAGCTACTTTTAAAATTTTCTTTGGACCAAAATTATTTAGTTTCAAATCCGGATACATTAAATAAAAGTCCATATTTATCTAAAGGATGAAAGATTTTTGTTATTAATTTGGTCGCTTATCAACTTCGAATTAAAAAGACTACATACAGAAATTAACAAATAGCAAAATTATATATATCAAAATTGTATAAATCAAATAACAAAATTGTATATACTCTATTAATTTATCACATTTCTAATAATTTTTATTCTAAAATAAAAATTATTAGAAATTTATTACAAATTAGAAAACCTCGTCATCTTTAATTTCAAACTTTAATTTAACCGTAAAATAAGGAATTAATTATTATTACTTTAAAATATCGCAATTGCACTATTAAAATATGAATACTATGTTAGGAATCAAATTCTTAATACAACCAAGGTCATTAATCCTCCTATACCGGGAGATGCTAGACAAAGACGTTAAAAAGAATGTAAACACCACAAAAAAATGAATAACGTACTTAGATACACTGCGCGTTAACTGTAGCTAGAATGAAAGTGTAACAAAAATAAAATAATTCTTACACAGATTTTGTAAAACTTTTTAAAATTTCAAACGTTTCCGAATTGCTTTTTTAGCACAAATAATTTTTTTCAATGAATGTTTCTAAACGAACGAGAACTTTGCGTTTTAGAATCGTTTAATAGACGATGTAAACCACATCTTTGGAAGAACTTATCTGCCGATACAAACTCTTGATATAAGACATTTCCAGGCAAGTCACATAATACTTTTATCCACTTTGTATTATTTTTATATTTAACCCTTCGTATTGCAATTTGCTTAACAATATTGTCACTCTCAGTTGGTGCAACTGTCTGTTTTATATCAATTTTTTTCTATTAATTTAGCCATTGCAACCGCGTCTTTGCCGTTCGTTGAACTAACTGCCCGAATTTATCAATATGTAGCACTGCTGCCAACCTCTAGACAGTAACTTCACACGGATTGTAGAGCACTATTTTCCGTGCTCTGACCTTGTAAAAATGGCCACACTGATGTGTTATCCTTTTCATTTACACCGATTCGTGTTACATTTACACTTACTCGTATTCACTAATACAGTAAGTTAGGGGAAAGGGGGGTAGCCCCGGCCAGAGGGCAGCCACGGTCATTGCAAAAATTTGAAGTTTCCACTAATTTATAATATTCGTTTTAACACCTATAACACCACCCACGGCACTTTAGATCTTTTAATTTTAACAAAACAAATTAAACTTTTGCAATGACCGCGGCTACCCACTGTCTGGGGCGACCCCCCTTTCCCCTATATATTCATATAAGAAATATACAAATTTTGTGAATTAAAAGAATAGTTACAAGTAAATCTTAAAATATTCGTTTTGAGAATATTTGATTAAAGCTGAAGAAATTTTACGATTCATTATTAAAGTTCATTACATTAAAAAAAATGTTTTAAAACAAGATATCGATTGCTTGCATATATACATCGAATAAAATTATGAAACTGATTAAATTGTAAAAATTTTAGTAAATTAGTATTTATGTTAGAAATAATGAAAGAATTATCTGTTTCATCAAATTTTTATTATTTCAGCGAAATTTGTATTTCGTAATGAATTTTATCATTTTATAACATAAATGTATATGCACGGAAGATAATGATGGATGCAAGCGTGGACTACAAACCATGCCATTTGCTTAGTGTAAAAGGGAAACGATTTAAACGAAATTGACACAGAAATTCTAAAAATCAAGATCATGGTGTTAAAATTCGTAAATTCGCACCGTTTAGTGTAAATCGATAGGAAAATACACCGTATTTTGATTTACACAGCCTTCGTACACGACGATCACACGACATATTACTCGAAATGGTGTATTCTGGATTTACACGAACGAGTTCGCTTCATTGACACGAAGATTTTTTACAGTGTAAGCAACCCGTACTGTGTTTGTGCGGAAGTGCAGGCTCCTGGCTTCTCGTTCTACGCTGTCTTGTGTTACTTCCGATACAGCGACGGATTCGAGGAGCACCTCAGGCACCTCGAAGTGGTGTTTCGTTCACTGAGGAGGAAGAGACTCCTTGTAGGTTTGGATTCGAATGCTCGTTCTTCGCTCTGGGGTGGCCAGACGACCGACAGCAGAGGTCAGAAATTCGAAGACCTCATCAACGCTTTCGGTATAAGCATCGTTAACGACGCTGGTCAACAGCCGACCTATTGGACGACAGTGGGCTCGTCATACATCGACGTGACCCTGGTGTCCCCCTCGTTGCACCAGCTCATCGGTGACTGGAGGGTCAGGGCGGACTGGACCACCAGTGATCACAAGTCCATCGACATCGCACTAAGAGTGCCGAAAGCCAGGCCGGGTGGCGACGCGGCTGGTCCCGGAAGGTTCGATTCTCGTCGTGCCGACTGGGAGCTGTTCTCCGAGCGCCTGGTAGATCTCTCACGATCGAGGCTGGAAGCCCTCGACCTGCAGTCGGTGGAGGACGTCGAAGAAATGGCAAAGACTCTTACGGGCGTCCTCACCGACGCCTGTACAGCGTCGATGCCTAGAAAATGTGTTTTTAGAAAGTCCAACCCGTGGTGGACGAAGGAGCTTACGAGGTGCAAGAAGGCCTCGTACCGACTAAGGCGTGCCATTCAGAGGGAGTATGATTGTCCCATTCGCCTCGCTAAAATGCGGGAGTATCGCCTCTGTTTGCGTAAATACCGCAGAGAGGTGAGGAGGACCAAGATCACAAGCTGGCGTAAGTTCGTCACGGAGCTGGGAAACTCCGAGCCCTGGGGTTATGTTTATAAACAACAGGCCTCCAAGCTCCGGGTGGAGAGGGTTCTGAGCATCCTGCGACGTGGCGAATTCTCCACGAAAACCGTGGAGGAGACCGCTAGACATCTCCTGGATGTGCACATCTCCGACGACCGGGAGACAGAGGACACGTCTCAGCACCGTGAAATTAGGGAAGGTGTACGCATCGCACCCGGCATGGCCGACTCGGAGCCTTTCACGGTGAGGGAGATGGTCGCTGCCGTAAAAACTTTTAAAAATAACAAAGCGCCGGGCCCAGAAATCATCAAGGTCTGTGTCCTCAAATCGGTGTATAAAATAATCCCCGGCCAGCTCCTGCGACTTCTGAACGGTTGCCTCCAATGGGACGTCTTTCCCTCGATCTGGAAGATGGGCTCTTTCCGGGTCCTTCTGAAGGGCGGGGGCAAGGACGTCACCGACCCCAAATCGTATAGGCCCATTTGCCTCCTCTCCGTCGTAGGGAAACTCTTCGAGAAACTTCTCCTTCGACGTCTTTCGGAGACGTCGCTCGCGCCTGGGATGGTCTCCGGTCGGCAGTTCGGCTTCACGCCGGAAAAATCGACCGAGGACGCGATCCTGGAGCTGCGTCGGCTCATCTCTTCCTGCGAGAAGAGATATGCCGTCGCTCTCCTGTTCGACATCTCGGGTGCCTTCGATAATGTTTGGTGGCCACTTGTCCTCGATTCGTTGAAGAGACGCGATTGCCTAAAGAACGTTTTCGAGGTGCTTCAGAGCTACTTCGACGGTCGGAGGGTCGCGATCTCGGTTGGTGGATGCGACGTTTCCAAGCAGCCATCCAGGGGATGCCCCAAGGTTTTGTCCTTGATCCCGCCTGCTGGAACGTCATGTTTGACGGCCTCCTGGGCCTGCTTCAGGGCCTAGTGGGGTCGAACTTTGTGGCATATGCCGATGACCTTTTGGTTCTCGTGTGCGGCGACACCAGAAGGGAAATAGAGGTCGCCGGTCAACGGGTAATCGATGCGATTGTTGACAGGTGGAAACTCGCGAAGCTCCGGGTGTCCGAAACCAAGACCGAAGCAATCGTGCCAAAAAATGGTTGCATCCGTAGAGCTCCGATAGGTAGGCGCGGAGGGAGGCGTCCGGATAGGAAACGAAAAGCCACGACGGCTACGCGATTGAACTTTGCGGATCGGTACCCGATCTTAAAGTTAGGAAACAAAAACATTAATTTCAAGAAGAGCGTTAGATATGTCGGTGTCCACTTTGATAGTGGGATGGGTGTCCGATCCCATATAAACCACCTCCGAATCAAGCTCGGAAAGCTTTTCTGAAGGTTGCGGTACCTAGCGAGGGCAAGCTGGGGCCTCCGATTCGGATCGCTCTCCACGATCTACCGGGGCGTGTTCGGCCCGACGGTGGCATACGCCGCCTCCGGATGGACCGACCTGTGAAAGGAGCCCGACCTGAGGAACCTTCGGGCCATCCAACGTCGCTGTTTATTGGCCGTCACGCGCGGGTACAAGACGGCATCATTCGAATCGTTGTGCGTAGTCGCGGGTGCTCTACCCGTCGAAATTCTCTTTAACAAACATAGGGCGCGGTATACAGTTCGGAAGGGTGAGGACGCCGAGATAGGGGGGGTCGTAATTTCCAAAAACGCGGAACATCCTGCCGCGTTGATTGAGGTCGAGGCGGAAAACATGTGGCAGGCCGCATGGTCTTCTTCAACCAAAGGCCGTGTCACTTCCGTCTTCTTTCCGGACGTTCGGGGAAGGTTGGGGGCCCGGTGAGTCAGGCCTAACTTCTACGCTACTCAGGTACTCACTGAACACGGAAATTTCCGGGCACGCCTAGCGTCGATGGGAATAGTGGAAGGTGGGTCCTGCGGGTGTGGCGCGCCGGCTGACACGGTGGGTCACTTCCTCCTCAAGTGTCCGGAGTTCGAACCCCAGAGGGTCGCCCTCCAGGATCTGGTTCCAGTCGGTGAGTGAGGCTGGCCGGGTGCGGCGCAATACTTCGTGTCAAACCCCAATGCCTTCTTCATCTTGGCCGACTTCTGCCGAGAGTCCCTTTATCTGAAGGGATTCTGGGATCAACCAGTTACATCGTCGTCGTAGACTTTGGAACCTCTCGGTCGTGGGTTGTTGGAGCCCTCGGCTACGGGTGCGCGGTCCCGCAATCATCGCGGAGCAGCCGCATCCCCGAGTGGTTTAGAGAAAGTCAGTGATCCTTACACTGGCACAGGGCGTATGCTCGGGCAGAGCACAGTGAGCGGGCCTTCCCGTGGTTCCCCGTGTCTGCCGGGTGGGTCCGGCTCTCGTTGGGGAGTCGGAGGCACCCGGTAGCTAAACCGCTCACCCCGCGACGTCTTACCCGCGGGCGCTGCTGGGTTTTCCCCGGTCCGTTCTCTCGGCGTGGTGGGGCTGGGAAGTGGAGGCGAGAAAGAACGTAGCATATGCCCATTAAGGGTGAGGTCGCACGACCGAGTTCCCTCAGGGGGGCCCGGTCTCACAATAATATATAATAATATATCGGCAATCAATAGAGCGGGAACTTTTACGTTCGAATACGTTTTTGGGTCATAGGTCCAATTTGACCTTGATGGACGGCAGGGTCACCAGTAAGTCCCGGGACGGTCCAATATCTTGGAAAATAAAACTCTTAGAGAAAAAAGGTTTAGACAAAACTTTTACCGTTTTTGCCAAGGTACCAGATGGTAACATTGCAATTGACCTTGGCTATAACCTTGAAGGCAATACGAAGGTCGAGATCATTTTTTTAAAGGAACCCCCCCTTTTTGACATCGGCAATCGATAGAGCGGGAAATTTTACGTTCGAATACGTTTTCAGGTCATAGGTCCAATTTGACCTTGACGGACGGCAGGGTCACCGGTAAGTCCCGGGACGGTCAAATATCTTGAAAACTAAGACTCGCAGAGAAAAAAGTTTTAGACATAACTTTTACTGTTTTTGTTAAGCCTAATGAGTCTGTGCATGCTGCGCTCCATGCGACGGAAGGAGATGGCGCTCGTGCGCAGCGCGACGTTGCGGTTTTGAACCGATCTCGCTCTGATAATTACTTTCTTCTTCCTTGAACCGAGCATGAGCGAGGTCGTGTCGGGACCGTAAACGGAATTAAGTTGCGAGCAATCAAAACGTGTATTTCCTTTTCAAGATTACGTTATTTAAAATACGATTTCCGTGGCCTTTATTAGAATTTCTATTATTGTAATTCATATAACCGAAGTCAAACGCTTCCACTGGAAAAGGTTTGACAAAATAAAGTTAAAATAAAAACCTCAACAGGTTATGGGCCCAATGATTAGCGGTCATAGAAATAATTTTTCTTCGGTTAAAAAACGGGGATTGTAAAGTCCGCGATTCGGGAGTGTCGCGTTCCGAAAAAGAAAAAAGGAGCAGTGTTCCGTAGACGCGGCCGGCAACACGAGGTCGGGCGACGCGCAATCTTAGAAGTCGGACATTTTCTTTTTGGTTGCGCAGCCTACGAAGAGACGAAAGGTCTGAAGATTTAGTGTGAAAAAAAAGGAATAAATAACGTGTGTGACCTTGGAAAGATGGCAAACGAACTCACTTTGAAGCACGTAACGAAGTTCGATGGAACGGACTTCATTACGTGGAAATTTCAAATCAACCAGTGGTTCGTGGCATATGGGCTCCAGGACATCGTCAGCGGTGGACGAGAAATGTCAGCGGATGCCGAGTCGGTTCTAGGAAAAGCATGGGTAAAGGACAACGCGAATGCGATGTACATAATCGGGTCGACGATGGAAGCTGAACAGCTCAGAACCCTGATTACATGTGAAACAGCGCATCAAATATGGACGAAATTGGCTACCATCCATGAGCAAAAATCGTCATCCAACAAGCTGCTGTTAATGCAGAAATTTCACGAGTACCGCATGGCAACGAGAGACTCTGTGGTGGAGCACGGGACCAAACTCCAAAATATGGCGCTTCAGCTCGACGATGTAGGTAAAAGCATAGATGAGATGACCTTGATGGCAAAAATATTGGGAAGCCTTCCGCAGAAATTTAACGCTTTGAAGACAGCGTGGAATAATGTCTCGGAAGAAGGGCAAACTGTAGATAATCTTCTAGAAAGATTATTGAAGGAAGAAAACCGTCTGACAACAGACGATGAGGTCAGCGGAGCGTTTGCTGCGATATCCGCAAAACGTAAACACAGCAGTGCCGAATACAAGAAGTGTTTATATTGCGAGAAGAAGGGGCATTTTGCCAGAGATTGCCGAAAAAGAAAGAAGGACTTTAGTGTATCAAAAGGCTATTCAGGCGGAGCTACAGGCGCATGATAAGAACGAGACATAGTCTGTATTGCCTAGAGATCCTGAGAAGAAACTGTTGACCACTAAATGGGTGTTCAAGGTGGTAAAGGACGAACACCGCAAGATTCAACGATACAAGGCCAGACTTGTCGCACGAGGATTCCAACAGAAGGAAGGATGAGACTACAGCGAAACGTTTTCGCCAGTGATCCGATACGAATTTCTGCTGGTGTTCCTCAGCCTGGTTACACATCAGGATATGGAGATGAAACAGTTCGACGTGAAGACTGCGTTTTTGCATGAAGACGTGCAAGAGGAACTGTATCTTAAAGTCCCAGAAGGAGTGATACTGAATGGTGAAGCGTGTGATAGTATGTGTAAGTTGAACAAATCATTGTATGGAATAAAGCAAGCTGCGCGTTGCTGGAATCAGAAATTTATTCAATTCCTTGCAAAATTTAAGATGAATGTCAGCCACGCAGAATAATGCATATTCACTGGAATGTTTAAGAATGAGAGAGTTTATTTAGCACTGTTTGTGGATGATGGGCTAATAGCATCGAAATCGGAGTCGGTGCTTCACCGAATCATCTACGAATTGAATAAAACTTTCGAAATTTCAATTGGTGACGAAACGAGCTTTCTAGGATTGCAAATCGAGCGTGATCGAGCTGCAAAGACAATGAAGTTACACCAAAAATCCTACATTTGTGAAATTGTTGATAGATACGGAATGGCTGATGCAAAAGCCGTGTCCATTCCAGGTGATCCTCACGCGAATCTCGTGTATAGTGATGATGTACAAAAACAGTCAACAAATGTGCCGTATCGTGAAGCCGTGGGATCCCTTATGTTTGCGATGCTTGTGTCGACACCAGACATCGCGTTTGCGGTGAATCGGGTGAGCCGCTATCTCGAGAAACATGATGAAAGACATTGGACCGCGGTGAAGCCAATCTTAAGATATCTGTTAGGTACAGAGGGAATCGGAATAATCTATCGAGCCGACTGCGAATACGAATTGATTGCGTTCGCAGACGCTGATTATGCTGGAGATCCGATTTCTCGGCGTTCGACAACAGGGTACTGTAACGTTCCACCAACTATCAGGTTGGTAGAACGTTGCATAATTAGGAATGCATCCATCTATCCATACATCCTCCAAAAAGAATCCCAAAAACTACTAATTCTTATAAACTTCTAATTCTGCCTCACAGAATTAGAAGTGATTCAGAAAATAATATTATTAATTTAATTACTCACCAGGTATCTTATTAAGTAAATTTAACTTATGTAACAGGGAATATCGATTCCCTGATACAAAGATCTCGAACCTCCCACGCACTTTCCCCACGACTATTCGCGCCGCGAAATTCAATAGATACGATCGATCGGCATGGATCGATCGCATATACGTCCACCGTGGAAGTCAACAAACACTTAGGTTAAGTTATTCTGCGGTGTAAGAGCGACATAATATGATTGTTAGAATTAAGGCGGCCGAAATATAGATTAGATTCGCATTAGAGATCGTAGCGTCGATAAGAGTAGGTTCGGAACGGGCCGAGGCGAGTCGCGATAACCGAACACGAGGCGCCATCTGTCGAAGACGACGGGGACCAGACTTTCGACCACGTGGAGATTTGTCGCGGAGACGAACCGGCACTGACGTCATCAGAACCACGTCAGTCGAAGCAGCCGTTGGTGGAAGGAGCAAAGTCGACCACGGAACACTCCAGGAAGGATTTTCGACGTCGTCCCAGCGGGGAAAAATCGAGAGACGTTTTCTCCGAAGCAATGGGGATCGTCTCTACCGCAAAGTCGAGGCCAACGCGGAGTTCCGTCCACCAGAAGGCTCGTAGATGACTCGAGGGGTACGAGTCGTCACTCGCAGCCAATGAGGAGGCTCGTAGCCCCGAGATCGAGAAGAAGACGCCGGAAGTGAAGCCGACTTCTTCACTTATACGCTGTACGTAAACCCGTAAGCACGTGCCCACGCGGATAAAGAGAGAGAGAGAAAGAAAGAGAGAACGCGAAGGAGGAAGACGACCCGGTCGAGGGACAAATATCCCATTTTTTACGACGTCGTCGACGGAGCAGAGGACGCCACCCGGGACCCAGAACGGAGAAAGCGTGAGTCCCGTATTCGTTATCGCCGAAAAGGAAACGAGCGAGCTCAGGAGGTCGAGCCACCTGATTCGACAGGTGGCCATCTTGAGTGAGCTCGTCGCGCCGTTCGCGACACCTCGCCCCGTTTCTTTGTTTTTTCGTTATTTCTTAGTATTCATTTTGTAGGATTTTCTTTTGTTTTATTTCGACTATTTTGTTATCGGCAAATATATTTATTTTCATTTAATTTTGTTTGTCGAACGTGTTGTTTATGCGAACCCTCCCCTCTACCATTTTCGTTTCCTGAGTTAGATCGCGGTGCATAGCACCTGGCGCCCACGATCGAGCCCTTTTACCGTTATTTCGATTTCAGGATTTCAGGGCGATTGTGACGTGTGGGGTGTGTCGACACCCCCCAACGAAGGGATTGTGAGATCCACGTCACACTTATTACCTTTTAATATTATAATGAAAATTAAAAATAAACTTATTAATTCATTTCATTTCTCTTAAAGATCTGTTTTCCTTTTATTAAAATAAAATATAAACTTTGTTGACGGCTGTCAGCCATCCGCTAACAGCCATCTTTAAAACTAAATTACAGTAAGATCTATTTCCGATATAGATCAATAACTCTATTCCCAATGATGGATAACCGCTGGACAAGTTAGCTATTAGCATATAGCGCGTCCTGGCGAATCTGAGGGAAATTAGAACAAGTTCAATTAGGACAAATAGAATCATACGTCACACGCGCTATCCTTAAGATAGGCGTGATACGTCTCCCGCGATCCTAGTCTGCCCCACATGGCTCCGAAGGCAGCCTATAGCAGGCGCGGGAGCCGTGCCTAACGAAACGATTTTCGAATCGCCCCAATGTGACGCTTCAGCGCGGGGCTCGAAAAATACCCTCTCCGTTAGGATATCGCCCCTCTCGAGGAAGAGCCCTCGAGAGGTAGGACAAAGTCGGCTCCCGCATACCATCAGGAAGACCTATAAAGGCAGAACCGGGAGCTCCGGGAGACTCAGATGCTTTCAATTGTCGAAAGAGCTCACAAGCTAGAAGCTTCAGACGCCAAAGAGAAGCGAAAATCTCAATCCCTAAGAGTGGTCCTACGATCAGAGAGATGTGGACGAACTCGTTCCTCATTCTAAGTTCCTTGTCAAGACCTAAAGGAAGAGCAACTAGTATAGCGTCTAGCCCTCTTCCAAAAGTCTCAAGGAACTTCCTACACTGCACTTGGAAGAGGCCACTAGCAATAGCGTTAGCCCCTTTTTCAAGTTACAAACACCTTATAGAAGCAACCAGCATAGCGTCTGGCCCTTCAAATAAGGTGAAAAATATCGTTTCCCTGTAAAGGGGATTCAGTGAAAAGCCACTGGCATCGCGTCCAGCCCTTTTCACTGTATTCTTGTCTCTGGAAGCCACTAGCATTGCGTCTAGCCCTTCTAGAGACAACAGAAATTCCAATTTCCAACACTCCGCTTTTGAAAAAGGCTACTGGCATTGCGCTCAGCCCCTTTTTCAATTGTAAAGCACCTTCGGAAGCCACCAGCTTTGCGTCTGGCCCTTCCAAGGAAGATATCAAACCCCATCCTCCCTGCAACAAATGCAATAAGAAGCCACTGGCATCGCGACCTGCCCTTCTAGGAACAAAGCGAACCTATTTCCGCACGCACCTGACTCAGAGGAGCCAATGCGCTCATTGCGCTCAATGCGCTCAGCCCTCCTCAGGATCAGTTTTCTGTATTGAAGCTATTAGCATCGCGCCTAGCTCTTCAATACTGAATCCGCGTAAGGAAGATTTCCTATCCGGGGAAATTTAGCAAATCGAACTAGTTTAATAAATTATTTAATTATTTAAAAATTAGAGTTGAGAGAAACTTAAATAGTCAAATATTAAATAAATTGTAAAATATGCCACAGAATTAATAAATGAATATTAATAGTTTATAAAAATTCTCTGGTGTAAATTATTTTCTTCTTCTTTCATTTTGACATCAATCCCGTCCAGCACACGAATCCTTTTTAGATCCGACTGCACGTCTCTCTGCGAGAGCCGTGAGTAGCAGCCGAATCGTCTCGCAAAGGCAAAAATCGGTTGCGTTGAGTACAACGAAGGCTGAGTATGTAGCGGCGTCGAGTGCAACGAGAGAGACTGTATAGTTGAAAAAATGGTTAATGGACATCGAACGCAAATTGTGTAGGCGCAACAATTTTGTTTTCAGACAATCAATCGGCGATTCAGCTTGTCAGGAATCCCGTGTTTCATAAACGTACCAAACACATTGACGTTCGGTTCCATTTCATTCGAGAAAAAGCAGAAGAGAATATTGTAAAAATTTGTATGTGCCAACAGAGCTTCAGAGTGCAGATATTTTAACCAAAGCCCTTCCAAGGGACAAATTTCAAAATTTGCGGAAATTAATAGGTATGGTTGATGATTGCACGGAGCACGCAAGCAGTGGGGGTGTGAAGCCTAATGAGTCTGTGCATGCTGCGCTCCATGCAACGGAAGGAGATGGCGCTCGTGCGCAGCGCGACTAGAACGCCACACGGTCTTGTATGACCGTTGCAGTTTTGAACCGATCTCGCTCTGATAGTTACTTTCTTCTTCCTTGAACCGAGCATGAGCGAGGTCGTGTCGGGACCGTAAACGGAATTAAGTTGCGAGCAATCAAAACGTGTATTTCCTTTTCAAGATTACGTTATTTAAAGTACGATTTTCTTTTTCGTGGCCTTTATTATAATTTCTATTATTGTAATTCTTATAACCGAAGTCAAACGCTTCCACTGGAAAAGGTTTGACAAAATAAAGTTAAAATAAAAACCTCAACAGTTTTCCCGAGCTACCAAATGGTGACATTGAAATTGACCCTGACTGTGACCTTGAAGGTAATACGAAGATCGAAATCATTTTTTTTAAAGGAACCCCCCCCCCCTTTTTTTGACATCGGTAATCGATAGAGCGGGAAATTTTACATTCAAATACGTACTTGCGTGATGGATCAAAGTTTCCCATGGGGGTCAATTAGGGGTCAAAATGAGTCCCCTTGCCTCACACTGGGGTGCTTGATTAACGTGAGTTCCCTTGCCTCTCACTGGGGTGCCTAATTAACGTAAGTCCCCTTGCCTCTCATTTTTTTTCTTTTAGAAAGTAAAAATTCAACAAAAATGTTCAAGCTGACCACCTTGAGCTTCTTGACAAAATGCAATTCGATTATAAAAATGTGTCACAGCGCGGCGGATCATCTCCCTATCAATCAGTGCGGCCTCTTGCAGGATCTTATTCCGCAGCTCATCTGGCAGCTCTCTATATTTTGAGGCTGGGTTGGGTATACTTTGCTTTTCAAGCAACCCCAAAGAAAATAATCGAGAGGCGTCAGATTAGGGGATCTAGCAGGCCACTCGACTTCACCTCTTCTTCCTATCCACCTATGAGGAAACTCGATGTCTAAATATGCTCGAACATTCCCCCCGATAATGTGCGGCTGCTCCGTCCTGCTGAAACCATATTCTATTGAAATTATCACTCGCTACCTTTCTTATTCGTGGTACAATTTGATTTCTCAGAAGCTCTTCGTACTTACCGGCATGAAGGTTATCATCGATAAGGAAAGGGCCTATCAAAGTATCATTTAAGATACCAGCCCAAACATTGACTTTTTGCGGATATTGCGTATGGGTTTCCAACATCCAAGCAGGATTACTGTCGGACCAATATCTACAGTTATGCCGGTTAACATCACCCTTTAGGGTGAAAGTAGATTCATCGCTGCAAACTAAATTATACAAAAGGAGAGGATCTTCATCGATTTTGTTCATCATTGTTTCGCAAAATTCTGACCGACGATCAGGATCATCTTCATTCAACTCTTGCACCAAATGATTGTTATCGGGATGAAATTTTATATTTTTCAAAACTTTCCTTACCGTTTGATGCGCAACGTCATGCTCAACACAGGCTCGGCGTAAACTGAGATGTGGATTTTCTAAAAAAAGCTTTAGCAATGTCTAATTGCTTCTCATTAGTCATTACGGATTTTGGTCGACCAGTTCTGTGAAGAGCTTTAACAGTGCCGTGATTAACAAAGCGCCGTACAGTTCTTTCGACTGTCGATTTGGAAAGAGAAGTTAGCCCCTCTCCATTTCGAAAGGTTTGATTAAAAATTACCTTAACGTCATTATAAGATTGCACTCGATCTCCCCAACCACGCATCATCAATAAGGATACCCTCTCCCGCTCCGAAAGTTTCACGTTCGCTATAATCTTTTAACAAAATTTAGGGTTAAATGAAGGATTAGGACTTCGCGATGCTTTTGTTTCCGAAACAAAAGCATCGCGAAGGGTATACCATATGGATAGGCATTTGTCGCTGAATTACAAATGACAAAAATTGCATCTGAGCGTTTTTTATACATTTTGACCCCTAATTGACCCTCATGGGTAACTTTGATCCATCACGCAAGTACGTATTTGAATGTAAAATTTCCCGCTCTATCGATTACCGATGTCAAAAAGGGAGGGAGTTCTTTAAAAAAAATTATTTCGACCTTCGAATTACCTTCAAGGTCACAGTGAAGGTCAATTTCAATGTCACCATTTGGTAGCTCGGGAAAACAGTAAAAGTTTTGTCTAAAACTTTTTTCTCTGCGAATCTTAGTTTTCAAGATATTTGATCGTCTCGGGACTTAAGTTACACCCTGTATATGTATATTCTCAGGATACTTTTAAAATGTTTCTTTTAGAATAACTAAAGTTAATTTGTAGGAAAATAAAATATATGAGTATTTAAAATAAGCGAGATACAATACTCAGTCACCAAACACTTGTAATATGAGTTGACGATAAACAGATGAAGTTGTTGAGCCCTTTTTGAGCTTGACAAAGAACTCTTATCTTAGGGGCTTATATATCCCTCTATTTCCAAAACACCTCTAGATTTAAGTGACTCTCCTTTGGTACTTACTAGACACAACATCAAGCGACTCTCAATACTTTAAGGGGGTTCTCTGGTTTGATAAATTCGAAAAATCTATTTTTTTTTGCATAAATTGTTTCATTAATATGTCTAGAATATGGTAGTAAAGTGATTTTTCAAAATTCGAAGCCATTATTAAGATACAACAGTTAGAAGAGGGGGGTGTTCCGAGCGCTGAGCTGAGAACATTTGAACTTTACCGCGGCGACGCTAGCGACATCAGAACGTAAGTGCGGGAACTTTCGTATAAACCTAATATCTGAGATCCTTCGTATCAAATGTATGCTTATATAAATACAAACATGTTTAATTAAGTTTAGGAAAAAATTGGTGTAGTTATTTACGTTGTGAAATTTATTTTAGTCTTGGTTTAGCTTCGAAGAGCACAACATCTACGAAAAATTAGTTTGAATCTCGTGATCAGTTATACGTTATTTATTTACAAAATGAGTGGTAGAAAAGGAAGCACGACTAATAATGTTCTCCCCGGTCGTAATAAAAAACGAAAATTTAGTGGAAACCGCTTCACAACCCAACAGGATACAGAATACACATCAGCTTCTGCTAAAAAAACTCCGAGACGGCATCGACATGGAACTTCCTATCGCTTCAAGTTTTGCGTATTGTATTTTAGAGTTTGCGTCTGTATTTTCCGCTATTTCTGATAGTGTAATATGTAAAGAGTGTAAAGGTGATGTGTCTTTCTCGCAATCAAGTTATCATGGCTTAGTTTTCAAAATAGTTCAGTCTTGTATCTGTGAAAAACAGAAAATTATAAGCTCGTACCCAATGCTTCAACACGCAAGTGAAATAAATCGCCGTTTTGTATTTGTCATACATTTATTAGGGATTGGTCATGAAGGCGTAAACCTTTTCTGCAGTCTTATGGATATATATGTTCGGATATTTCAAATTCAACGTAATATGCGCTTTTGGAAAATATATATATAGCTGCAATTGCAGTTTTTAAGTCTGTGTTGACATTTGCTGTCTCGCAAGAAAAAGCAATGAATGAAAAAGCAGGAAAAGTAGGTGATGAGTTGACGGTATCGGGTGACTGTACTTGGAAGAAGCGAGGCTTTTCATCTCTATTTGGAGTTTCTACGTTAATTGGAAAGTATACCGGGAAAGTTCAAGATGCCATGGTCATGTGTAGTTTTTCAGTTGGGTGTAATATGTGGAAAAATAAAAAAACAACTGAACCATTGGAGTATGAAATGTGGCTTGAATCTCGCGTGGTTGAATGCAGCATTAATCATACCGGAAGCTCTGGAAAAATGGAAATTAGTGCCATCACACAAATGTTTGCAAGATCTATGGATAAATATGGAGTAAAATACCTCACATACATTGGCGATGGGGACTGTAAAACTTTTAAAGGGATCTTAGATTCTAAGCCGTATGGAGAAACTGCTATAACAAAAAAAGAATGCGTTGGTCATGTCGAGAAGAGGATGGGAACACGACTCCGTGGTATCAAAAAAGATGAAAATAATAAAGGAATCGGTGGTAAAGGTGCTGATAAACTGACCGATAAAGTATTCAGAGAAATGATCAAGCTTTACGGATTAGCTGTGCGACGACATCCAGATTCCCTTGAGGAAATGAGGAAAGAAATTTGGGCGACTTTTTATCACAAAAGTTCATCAGATGAAAATCCTCAGCACCAATATTGTCCGGAAGGCGAAAACAGTTGGTGCAAGTGGCGCAAGGCGGAGGCTCTGGGTGAGCCCGACCAATTCCGTCACGACAAGCCACCTTTATTACCCAAAGTCTTGAAAGTAATTAAACCTGTTTATGAAGATTTGTCGAAGGATGAATTGTTGACCCGCTGTTTAGGTTCAGAAACGCAAAACAATAACGAATCCCTCAATTCGTTGATTTGGACGTTCGCACCAAAACACCTTCACTGTGGCGCCAAAGTCGTTGAAATTGCAACGTTTTTGGCAATCATAATATTCAACGAAGGGTTCCAAGGGATTTTAAAAATAATGGCAATCATGGGATGCCCCACTAGACGCGAAGCGCATGCTTACGTAGAAAAACGTGACGAAAAGCGGATCTCGCGCTCCGAGCGGCGCGCCAGTGATGTCACCAAAAATGCCATAATTACAGCAAAAGCTGAAAAATCTGCTCTGAAAGATTTTAAAGAGGAAGAGAAAGGTGTACTCTTGGACCAGGTATCGCAGATTAATGGTAGGTTAGGATTTTTATAGTTAACTGTACTTGAAACTTCAAACTCGTTTTTCTCAAAACTATGTTTTTCAAACTTTCCTCCATCATATCTCGAGAACGGCTTGGCCGATTCATTTCAAATTTATAGGGTCAACTCAGCACATATATACGTACGCAATCGTCTGCTATCATCCCAAAATTAAAAATATTTCTATTTTTTTTAAACAAAAAGTAACAAAGACTACATGAAATTCGAAATTTTTTGTTCTGAAGTCTGACAAAAATCCAATTTTCAAAATTTTCTTTTCGTAATAGTTCATTCCGTGTATTTAAGCTTACAGATTAAAACGCCACCGATTTTTTTAGTTTCAGATAAGCCAATCAGCTGATTTCGTGGAGGAAGTGAGCTTTCACTTTTTCAAGGCAGGTGTCTTTAGACCGCTATGACTTTGGTTGTAATAAATATTTTTAGCTAAAAATTTATATGCATACTTTTAAAATACTTATAAATAAATGATAAAAACTCCAAAGTTCTATCTCTTTATTGGCCCTCACAAAAAAATCCCATAAAATGCTTAAAAATCAGACCGTCAAACCAGAGAAACCCCTTTAAATAAAATCATAAATTCATTTTGCCTGGAGAACAGTACACGTTTTGCTTATTTTATTATTTCCTATCCCAGTCTTCTGATTTCATTTCCTAAATGTTGAAAGTAAAATCTTTAATTCAAAATTAGCGGCATTTCAAAATAAGTTACGTCAGGGGACGTAACAAAATTGGTGACAGCGATGGAATTCAAAGGATTCAAGGATTCATCAGAACTACAACGCCAAGGACTACAGTTTCACAATTGATGACATCAAGATTGACAGCCCCAGGAAAATCATCGGCAACATCGGTTCACGAATCCCTAAAACAAAAAAGAAGGTGTTCAAGTGACGAGTGAAGTTAATTTGAATTGTGAAAGTGGAAAAAAAAGGTTTTGGTTATGAAATTGTGAATTTTAATATTAAACAGAACAATTTAAAGGACAGTGATTAAGTTATATATAAGGACACCTTTAACGTAAGGAAACGCATTATCGGTAAGATTATTTAGACATATTTTATATTATTAAGGATTAATCCTGACCCCCTAAAAAACACCTCTGGTGCAAAAAGTCGAGACAAGTTCATGTATGAAAAGGGATCTCTCTACAAAAGTTGTGAAATCCAACAACATTAGACAAGCTCGTTTCTTCCATTATGTCAATACGAAGTAATTACAAAATGGAAAGAATTTTTTCTGTTTACGTGATTAGAACTGGTATTGAACTTGTTGGGCCCCGAATAATTCAGATGTTTGAGTATGATGTATAATTATTCATATTATTATTATGTAATCTGAGCTTTACTAATTCGTAATGCGGTAGAAATAAATTAAATTGTAAGATATTTATTGCTTATCGTTTGGGTTCGGGGCCCGACAAGTTCAATACCGGTTCTAATCACGTAAACAGAAAAAATTCTTTCCATTTTGTAATTACTTCGTATTGACATAATGGAAGAAACGAGCTTGTCTAATGTTGTTCGATTTCACAACTTTTGTAGAGAGATCCCTTTTCATACATGAACTTGTCTCGACTTTTTGCACCAGAGGTGTTTTTTAGGGGGATTTGTCTCCTTTTTGCAAATATTATTATTATTATCGGCTTTATATCCCGAGATAACATAAAACAATGCATAACGTGCGTCGGTAAAGTAAATTTTTCGTCTTTTGGATTCGTGAAAACAAAACACAACGCTACTGCGTGTCATTGAGACCTAGCAAACCCCTCATTTACCGTTACTGTCTGTCGCAAATTTTTCTCATATTACCTAGGGCCTAGCAAACCCCCCATTTATCCGCTACTTATGTTGCATTTCTCGTGTGAGCGTATAGAGGCATCCAGCCGTGTATGTATACAGAGAAACTCACACAACTTAGTGGACATTTTTGGTTTGAATGTGTGGAGGTTGAAGCTGTGTATATACACAACGTGTGGCGGCTGTTTTTCATGTGCCCGCACCTAGTTCGGTCGAGAAAAGATACACGGTAGCGCTCTCGCCCAATTCATACATGAACTTGTCTCGAGACACTACCGTGTCTCTTGATAAGACATTGTTTGAGGTTTTCTACGGTTTTCCTCATTCAGTAAGCAGCAAATGCTGATGTCTTTCGAATCAATAGAAATAAGTGGCCGTACGCACAACCAGGCTAAACAATAACAGGATTAATAAAATTACTGTCAGAAAAGTTTTCATTTAAATTTTTCATTTGATTGAACTAACATTTTATTTTTCGTAATAGTTGTTGTTTTGCTTTTCTTATTTTTAAAACAAATATATTTACATATTAATTAAATTATAATTCAATTAAGAAATTAATGGGTTTATAATTATTTTTAAATACTTGACAGTAATTTTTCTTCATTATATTATTTTTCTCTTCTACATTTGATTGAGAGTCGTATTAATTAAAATATTAGGTAAATTTAAGGTAGGTGTCTAGTCTAGAGAGCGAAAAAACAAGCTTATTTTCGAAAACGTTTTTTCAGCTTCAGCTTTTCAGCTCAGCTTCTTTATTAGATATTACAATTAGAACATTTTCTAGGACATAATGCTATCCTTATCGAATGGGAAAAAACTGGTTTACATCGTCCAGCGTTTTTTTTAAATTTTCAGAAAGCGCCAAAATCGAGTCCTCAATAAAAAAGTGTTCCCATGGTGGACAAACAATCTCCGCAACCACTACATCGATTTTAATGAAACTTTGTACGATTTTTTATTAAGATGTTTTGTATGGTAATTCACCAGATTTTTGTAAAAAAATTTATAATATAAAAATTTACAAGACGCAAACGGTGCAAAAATATGTCGATTTTCGCACAGTGTTTTTCAAATAGCCGCCATTTTTTTCTATTATCCATTTTTGCCAAACGGTGGCGAATTACCATGCGGCAAACCTTTCTCTTTACAAGTTTTTTCCTATTTTTGCTTCAAACGTTCCAATACAAAGATTGTTAGTCCGCCATGGGAACACCTTTTTCTTGAGGACTCGACTTTGGCGCCTTCTGAAAATTGGAAAAAAGACGCTGGACGATGTAAACCATTTTTTCCCATTCGATAAGAATAGCATTATGTTCTAGAAAATTTTGTAATTGTAATATCTTGCAAAAGTATCTTCCGAAAGAATTGCAAAAGACTTGCAAAGAACTTTGCAAAGATCTTACAAAAGTGATCTTTAGTAGCCATCTGTTGAAAGAATTATGCAATTCTTTTGCAAGTGTCTTGCAAGTTGCTTTCAAAAGACAACTAGTAGTCTGCTTCCTCACGCATGTGTAGTCTTTGAGTAAGACGCTTACACAAGATGACACCCTATTCGTATTGGAATATTTAATTTTCTATATATTTCAATAAAAAACGATATTATACATTCTTTTATGCATTTATTTTTATGAAGTATTGATCCAGCATGCGGTAATATCTCTGTACTGATATGCAATATTTGCAGAAGACACTTACGAAAGATGACTTCAGCAGATCTTGCAAAGAACTTGCATGACATCTTGTACATCGTATTGAACGTTTTTAGATTATGTTTTTAGAAATCTATTTTTTACACCCTATTATTTGTACTAAAATATTTAATTTTCTATATATTTTAATAAAAAACAATATTATACATTCTTTTTTGTATTTATTTTTATGAAGTATTGATTTAGTATGCGGTAATGTTTCTGTACTTATATGCAATATTTGCAGAAGACACTTACGAAAGGTGACATCTGCAGATCTCGCAAGCATCTTTTGATAAGACTTGCAAATAACTGTGCAAGATTTTGAGGTAATGCCTACTTTTGAGGTTATGTAAAATAAAATATTTAATTATTGAAAGAAAACAAAATACTATTTAAAAATTGTTTTTAAAGTTTAATATTTGGCGTACGGGATAATAGAAAACGGAATACATGAAAGAAATTATAAGAGAACTATAAATAGATTTATGTTTAGTTCACGTTTTTTTCACATTTTATTCACTGTTTTTTTGTTATACATAATGTAGTCATTATCCTCATAATTTTTAAACAGCAAACTCTACATAATTCTCCTAAAACTAATGAGATCAAAAGTACAGTGGGCCCTCGACTTTCGAACACAATTGGTTCCTGAAAGTGTGTGCGAATGTTGAATGTTCGAAAGAAGAGGGATGTAAAAAAGTATGCACCAAAAACGGTGTTTTAAAGTATTTATTTATTTATTTATTTAGCTTTCGGGTGTTTTCTTTACAAACTTGTCAAGAGTTAGTTGAGTAGCTCCTTTTTTATTCTTTTCGTAATACAGATTGCAACAACACGCAGTGTCTTTTTGAATTGCTCTACGTACTTGAGATATACAAGTTCTCCGTTGGGATCGCATTCTTCCATAATAGTTAAAAATTTGTCTAGATGCATTGTGGCCAATGTTCCGCTCCGTCCATCCTCCAGGACGAAACGAAGGGGACACGGATCCGCAAATCCTCCCCTTTCGTTGACGGGGGATGAGGCGCTCAGGAGTAAGGGGGTTTTGGGCGCCAGTCAAGGTCCTTTTCGGATCCCTGACGCGGTACTCTATCAAATTTAGGGAACGTGAAAAGAAAAGAAAAAAAATAAGAAAAAAAGGATTCGCGGGGACGAATCAATAAAGGAAAGGGGGGCGCGACTAGCGCAGGGAGAACAAGAGTCCCAGAGGGGATCCTGCCTCCCTTAAAAAAAAAGGAAGCTCACGCGGAATCGAGTAACAAAAAAAAGTCTTTATTGGCAGAAACAAAGAAAACAAATCCGTAATAAAATCTAAAACGCGGGAGAATAATTGCAGATAACAAATCTTCGAAAACAAAAGCTAAACTTTATGATCAATATCTCGCACAAAAGAAAAATCGCGGTCTGAGAGGGGGTAAGGGGGGCACGAACACGGTGTGAAAAATGCAAGAACTTAACACACACAAAAAAAAACGACGGTCTGTACTACTAAAAAAAAAGGAAAAACTATTGGGGGAATACCGTGGTACAATAATTCCACGCAAATGAATGGGGGCACAATCGAGGGGTAATAATTGGGGGCTAATAAAACAAAACGGGGAACCTGATACAGGGCAAAAAGGGGTAAAATATCTTAGTTCAGCAGGACTAAAAAAAAAGGAAAGGGACGAACAAAGAAAGGAAAATACCGGGTCGGCTGGGGGTCCAGGCCGGGCAGGTCGCCTTCTCCGTGGGGGGACACCGGCTTCCGAATGGCACCACAAATCCAATAAAGGGCCTCACTCAAGAGTGGCACCACAAAGGTCTCACAGATGGACCACCAAAAATGGCACGGCACTTCAAAAAGAATATGCGTTCAGGCGCGTAAGAAAAAGTCCTTGGGAACCCAAAAGAAAAGTTTGGAGAATCGCGGCGTATGTAGCGGTAGCCCAGAAATCTGAAGGGTATCGCTGTCGTGCGAACCCTTCTTGCTCCAATTTCCCCCTCCAGAGGGGTTTTCTATGCCAGTGGGCCAGCAGGTGTCGACCTCTTATCGCTGGATCGTCCGGTCGATAATTAGGTCGATCTTGCTTATCTAGGCCGACTGCGCTGCTGGGGGGTCCTCCTTTATCTTCTTCTTCTTGACGGTGATCCTTCCAGGTCCGGTACAAGGAAACCCGGGAAACTCTAAACTTGGGGACCGGAAAAAGGGCGATATTGGGAATTTTTCGACAAGGATTGAGGGTTCTTTTTGAAAAGGGGAATTCAGATTTGTGGAATTGGGGGGGAATGTTGTGGGGGACAGATTGTGCTCCCCTTTTCCTACTCATACAAAAGCTAAAGAATGGGCACGGTATTCCGCATAATTCTTATACAAAAAGAAAAATCTCAATCAAACAAATTCTGCACACAGTTTTTGAAATAAGAGAAATAAAAGAAAAAAAAATCATCGCATCGCAAATAAGAAAAAGAAAAAAGGAAAGAAAAATTCCCAGTTCAGGCTCGCATTCAAAACTTCGCAGTTCATCCTCGCATTCAAAATTTCGCAATTCATAATTTTAGTCTCAAACACAAAAAGAAATAGAAAGAAAATATCGTAAAATAGCATAAAGCCTCGCAATATGGGGTGTGAGGGTCCCCCTCCTCTCAGGGAGATTCCTGGACTACCCCATTGCCATATAAAAAAAACATCATAATGGAAAACAATAGTGAATAAGAAAGAACTTCAAATCTCCCACCTGGAGGAGCGACTGCCACGCCACAGCATAAAGACTTCATTAATATTTTTAATTTTCAAAGTCTTTACGTTTTTATCGGCTTCTTCTTCCTCATTTTCGTCGTGTATTTTATTGTTAATCAATTGTTGCTCAATTAGATATACACTTGACAGCGGTGCCAAGCGAGGTTCAATTAATTCATTAACATCGTCGTTGTCGACGTCCAAGTTAAATTCATTCAGGAGACCAACTATTTCTTTGGTGATAGTTTCCGATGTTTCTTTAAAATTTGTAAAAGCATTCGTCATTTGTGGGCGTAATTGTTTCCAGGAACCTTTTATCGTCGATTCTTTTATGTCAGCCCACAGAGAGAACATTCGACCTTTTCGTCTGAAACAATAAAATAATTTTTTTTATTTATAATATTGTCTTTCCTGCATTAATTATAAAACAGAAAATTATTTCTGCATTAATTGAATTTGACATAACATATTCAAAAATTTGCACAATTCTTTTATATGAGGAAAGTTAATTATAATTACTGTATTAGACAGACACAGTAATTATAATTACTTTATAATAGTAATATTCATAACTTTCATGATATAAAAGAATGGTGCAAATTTACAAATAAATTTGCCTTGACTTTTTCATTGTAATAAACCCGCAAGCTTCGACTGCGGTTAAGCACATCAAGATTATTAAGGAACGAAGAAATAAGTAAAATAATACCCACTTTGGCAACTGGTTAAACATTCTGAAGTATTACCAAGCTTTTGTTGGATGTTAAAAACTTCTGTTGCCATCCGATGTCCTTAATGGAGATATTATAGGTACTCGGTAATTCATTTTCTTCTTTATGTCTTGCATCAGTCTGTCACTCCACAGCTGAGTTGTCGCGATGTTTTATTTTTTAAATTATGCTTCTTTCAATAGAAATTCAGCGAAACGTTGTAAAATTCGTTTAGTTTAAAAATTTAATTTGTTTATAGCAAAATATAGCAAATGTTTCAAAAGAATTACTTCCATTACGTCAACAACAATGGGAGTATTTATAATCGTACAAGTTTACAGTCAAAATCATTTTAAAACCAGGCAAGATGTCTCTTTTAAATTTATAAGTTTATATATTTCAGGTGGTCAAGTTAGGTGAAATATCCTGTATACTAAAGGCGTATACATATTATATACAGGGTGTTCCATTTTAACTTTCGCACCAAGATTACTCAAAAACTATGAGAGCTAGCTAAAAATGTTACAAACAAAAGTTGCTCAATTTCGAGGGGGACATATTCTCATGACTTTGCCTTTGACCTTGGAGGTCACGTTCAAGGTTATTTCAAGTTCAACTTGTCTTTTTTTAAATGGAACTACCTATTTTTTAATACAGATTCTTATTTTACAGAAAAAACAACAACTTTTATCTCAAACGTTTTTTCATCAGAGTTCAATTTTGTGAGATATTATAAAAAAGAATAATACAAATGTCATGTAGGCTCTTCTAAAGGACTTCTATCCTTATTTTTGCCACGGGGCAGACTACCACCATGTCACAATTTTGAATTATTCACAGTTCTATCCAAAGCGATTGATACTCGAGTAATGAATTCTTTTCTACTCTAAAATTACTTGATTCTTTTGTTTAATATCTCACAAAATTTAAGTCTGATGAAAAAACGTTTGAGAAAAAAGTTGTTTGTTATTTTCTGTAAAATAAGCATCTGCAATAAAAAATTGGTAGTTCCATTTAAAAAAAACAAGTTGACCTTGAAATAACCTTGAACGTAACCTCCAAGATCAAAGGCAAAGTCATGAAAATATGTCCCTTTCGAAATTGAGCAACTTTTGTCCGAAACAGTTTTGGCTAGCTCTCATAGTTTCTGAGAAATCTTGGTGCGAAAGTTAAAATGGAACATCCTGTATATGTAAATATATGTTATTAATTTATATGGATATTATATTTAATTATAATTAATGTAAAAAAAATTTCATATGGTAGATTGTATATTAATTTTAAGAATTAAATAAATGTTACGTCCTAAGACGACAGAAAGAGCGCTCTCGTTTTAGGGAACAGGGAAATGGTAGCTAAGTTCTTCCCAGGGAAGAAAGCATGCATCGAGATTTCGGAGGCTTTGAAAATGGACACAAAAGTTAAAGAACCCACAAAAGATCACAATTTATTTAACAAAACAAAAAAATAAAATATATACAAAAAAAAATTATAAGAAGGGGTCGATTAGGTTTGGTCCTCCCTTTGTGGGCTTGTATTTTCTAAGATGAGAATTTGATATAAACACGGGTTCGCCCGTGTCCCCAAAAATTTCTATTAATTTATAAAATTCCCGCCTGGGATCTCCTTTTGGAATTTGATCGGACTTCGGTCTATCGATGTAGTCAATAGATCGAAATCTTCGAGGAGTTCTCCAGGGGGTTTTTAGGGGGAACCGGACTATCGCTATTTCGCGTATGACGGGGCGAGTAATTCGCGATTGTTGTTGTGATTGTTGTGATTGTTGTTGTTGTTGTTGTTGTTGTTGTTGTTGTTGTTGCTGTTGCTGTTGTTGTTGTTGTTGTTGTTGAAATTGTTGTTCAATGAATTCCTCTACTGATCTTTCCGGATCATGGTAGAGGGGGAGGTAGAGGGTTTTGAAGAATTCACGTTTGCGCGTGTTTCTACCTCCTCGGGTCAACTTTCTGAGTGGTCGTGATTTACCCACTAAAAATAAAATAATTACTGGTTACAATATTACCGTCTAAAGAATTTATCGGAATCCTGACTACCCTCAAGTCTAGGTTAAGAATCCTCGCTACCGAGATGCAATAAGATTGCTAACAATCTGTAGTCGAGGAAGAAGGGATTACTACTCAGCGATGCAATAAGGTTGCTGGCAAACCGAGTAGCAATATGGGATAGGATTCCTCGGTACAGAGATGCAATAAGGTTGCTGACAATCTGTACGCGAGGGGGAAAAGGACTACTACTCAGCGATGCAATAAGGTTGCTGACAACCGAGTAGTAGTATGGAACCTAAAATACTAAAAAATCGAGTGAAGGTCAGAATGGAAGCAAAACCAAGGGCTTACTTACTTTTAAGGTTTTTGAGAAAAAGAGAAATACTTGGTTATCTTTGGAGAAGTCTACTTTACTCTTTGGTGGTTGAATGAATAGTAAGCAATGTACATAGAATTTTGGGCGCTTATATAGGCCGAAATTGATGTTCTGTCCCTTAGGACCAAATGCTTTTTAAATTTTGTCTGTCTTTCTTAACTATTGCTCTCTTTGTTTTAAATGGCTTTCCTTTGGTTTCTTTCCTTGTCTTTGTTACTGTCTTTCTTCAAAAAGAAAATATCCTTTTCTATTTAGTTTATGCAGTTTTGACATTTATAGCTTTTCGAGTGACAATGACAAGTCATAGGAAAGATTTTCTGTCTTTCTTTAACCTATTGGAAAACTCCTTGTTTAGTGTTTGTGTCTTATTTCATAGCGCATGGGTCAATCGCCTGTTGCACTATGGTGTATAGGCTCTAGCTCTATGTAAAAAAAAAAGGTACTTGAGAAGGTCTATGTTAACCATTCGCAGTGAGAGAGAAGAACTCTTATATGTAATAAGAATAGTAATGTAGTTCTCTGTTTCTAGTTCTAGTTGAATTTACTATGTCTAGTATTAAAAGCGATTTTATTAATCGTTGGACGTAACACCTCTCCCCTTAATTAAGAATGGTTAACATTCTTCGGAAAATTAGGAATTTTCCAATATTTGGTGTAGGTATATATATATATATATATATTTTTTTTTTTTTTTTTGTGCGAAGTTTTATGGTAGGCTCCTTTGGCCATCTGTTTTGTCCCTTTTATTGTAAGAAGTGAAAGAGGAATAGAATGGTTTGTGAAATTTGTAGTTCCTCGTTCCTTCTTAAGATATATATATAAATGTTAATATTTCCTTATAATTAAGTGTAGGAAGAGAATAGAAAAGTATGTAAAAAGATTAATGTTTATATGTTTAATCCCTTTTCAAATCTCTTCTTAATGTGTAAGTGTAGGTTCAAGATAAACAATTTCTAAATTTTATAAAGTGATATAAGTGGGTATGTAAGTAGAGCAAATGAGGTTGTTTTAATAAAACAAAGATATTTCAAAAAGTAAATTAATTAAAACCAAGATATTTTGTAAGGTAACCTCATTGACTCTAAAGTGTGTTGTTAAAAGTACTTATTTGTTATATGGTTATAAGAAAAGTAAAATTTTAATTTATCGGAAAACCATTTAAACTTATTAGAAAGAAATTAAAAAAAAAATTACCGTACATAATTATTTTTAGTAAAGTAAGGAAACATCTTAAATTTTAACATATAGAAAGTAAACACGATTGGTTAAAGTAAATGAATAGTAAGACATAATCAGTTTTTTTTTTTTGTATAACAATATAGAAATTTCGTAAGAGAAAACATATTTGCTTAAATCTACCATTGTGTTATAACGTCAATTCTTTCGCCGTTGATTAATCTAATTTTCGAATCCAAATATTCTTCGATGCATTCTCGACATGATGGAGCTGGTTGGTGCACTAAACTGATCCGATGGCAGAGGTTGCAGAGAGTTGCTGTCCTGATAAATTGCGAGCGAAGTATTAAGAAATGCTCGTGTATCGGTATGAGTTGCTCGATTCGGGAGTCCCCTTCGACGCATGATTCGCAATAAACTAGTGAGGTTTCGGGAACTAGATAATGCGTTCCAAAAACACATTGCATCCGATGTAGTGGACGATAGAAATCCGTAGTCGGCAGAACTCCATCGATTGGGCCCTCGTTGTCATCGACGTCTTCCCAAGGCATGATTTTCATCTTGTACAATGGTCTGGAAAAATGTTGCCAATTTGTCCTTTTATTAGAGTAGATTCGGCTACTGTTTTTAATTTGGTTTGGGAAGCGTAAAATATGTCTCATTGTTAGGGTTGTCAATACGAGAGCTGTTACTTAGTAGAGTGGGATATAATTCTATCTTATTTTTTTCTTCTAATTGATTTTGATCTTCTTTTGGCGCGCTTGGATCTGTGGGTGGTTCCGGTGTATTAGATGGTTCATTTACTTGACGTTGACGTCCAAGATGTAATAGTAAGTTTGTAAAGGAATCCCAAATGGCGCCTATTAAATAAAGGCTCCATCCATAGATTGAATGAAGTGCGTATCCATGGACAAGTGTATCGACAATTAATTTAATCAATTTTATAATTATCATGATTCCAATAACTCCAGCACTTGCTGTACCAAAGTTTAAAAATCTATTCCACATTTTAGACCATGTATTTTCTGCTATTTTCTTCAATGATGCTTCATCTAGTAAATTGGTTATAGATAATCCTTGTTGAGCAATCGGATGTCCAACCATTCCTCTTGCAACTGAATTTAATACGGCTGGGCGTTCAGCTGGGAACATGAGATGATCTCGAAGTTTATCCAAATCAGAATTCGAATAAATCCCGGCTGTAGCTAACGACGCTGGATCGACGTATTCCCACGTTGGTTTTGTCATCGGCTTCATCATTGGTGGTGTTATAGCTACCGTTGGTAATGGAGTAAATCGGTACCATACTTTATCGAGACGAAACATTGGTGGTATCAATGGGTTGCAATCAACTTGAGTTCCTTTCTTCAAAAGAATATGTGTCCGTGGTGATAGGTACATAGTCGAATTCCCTCGAAGAACTGGTAATTGTAGATAACATTCTTTTGTACGTTTGACTTTGATTTCTACTGGGATACATTTGATAATATGGACAACTTCGCCTATTATGGTTGCCATATATCCTGGTCCTCCCATGAATTGATATGCAAATTCATCTGGTGAGATTGTTGCTATGGTTAAAGCGTTTTTCATTGTTTGTTGTTCCAGATGGCATCTTTGAACTAAGATGTCTTGATATAATTGAGTAATCTGCTTCCTGATATGTTTTTCAACGTAGATGCATTTTGAATTTACATAGGTAAATATATCCAGGTTTTCTACTGCGGGTTTTCTAGACGTCGTAAAAACTTTCCCTTCAGAAGATTCAAAAATAAAGAGCTTAGGATGCTCGGTTTTTATTAAGGTAAATCCGCATACAAAGGTTTCTGATTTTTTTGTAAGTGCGAAAGTAATTTCGTCGGTAGTTAATGAATATATTTCTTGGGGAAAGTGCTGTTGTCCATCGGTCATTTTACTGGCAGTCCCTTCGTACAATACGTCGTAGCGGTCAAATCGGCAAGTATCCCTTGGCATGACGTCCCAAAAGGTATTTCCTCCTTCGATGTCTATACATGATCCTTCCGAAAACAACCAGTTAATCCCAGATCTAAGTTTTATTTGATTGGTGTTGAGATTTACAGGTGTGTAATAAGTTTGTAGGGTTATTCTGACCGTAGCTTGGACAACTACGTCCGACCAAGTACCATAATGATCTGAGTATTGAGTGCCTGAACACTTTCCATTGTTTTCTATGGTGCCTGCTAATGTTATTCCTCTTATTGAAGTTTGGTTTACTTTCAATCCTACGATTTCAGCGTTTGTTCCAACTCTAATGATGCCTGTGTTGTGCATTTGTTTACATTGTTCATGGGAAATGTCCAATAGATATTCCATTCTTCCATTGTTCACTGTTGACATATGAGAGTGCATCCCACAATAATATATGGTACGATCAATTTCTATTTTACATTGAGTGACTTTGGTATTCGTAAATTCCGTTAATTGTAATAATTGAATGTGGATTGGTTCCGTCACTGGGGTTATGTTAGGAATGTCACATTCCCCTACATCCAGAAGTGATAAAGTTGTAATGTTAAATTGAGAGGTGCCGCAGTCGTATCCGATTAGACCTTGTCCGGCGCATACTATTGTAGTTAAAATCAGTAGTCTTCTTAAATCCATGGTCTGGAACGACAAAAGTATATATTGATTTGTAAAAAGAAACTATTTAGTTGGAAAATATTTGATAACTGGTTTAATTTAAATTTGGTTCCCAAGGGTTATTTGACTCGAAACTCGTGATTTGTGATTGGAGTTTCCTAACCAATCCTATTAATTCTTCACAATCTTTGGTGTTTACCACTTTGACTTGTTGCTGTGGTTTTTGCTCGGCAATAACTTGTCTGCCCTTAGTCATGAAATCTTTAATCTTGGTACAGTTATTCAATGCACAAGTAAAATTTTGATTTCTTAAATTTTGATGGTATATGCAACGTGTTTCTATGTTCGATATCTTTTTTGGATTTGGTTTAATCTTCTTTTCCAAATTTACAACGGTAGTCTTAGTAAGTCCTTTGACATATTCGCATTTTTCTTCTCCTTTAACATAGATTGTTTTTGCTTTTCGGTCGAGAATATCTCGAATAGTTGTTTCTACGTTTCTACGTTTTGAATCGCCACTGAACCAGTCAAGTCCGTGATGGTGTCGAGTGACATATTCATTTTGTTTTTTAATAGTAATTGGTAAATGTGTGTATGCAAATTCCGATTCAATGGTCCAGTGCAGCATCGCATCTTTTGTTAAATCTACTAACGCAATTTCCTTCGGTAAAAATTCCCCGTGTGCTCCACGAAGACCTTGAATGTCCATAATGTATTCCGACATTGTTGCTCGTTCTTTTCTGTAAAAACAGATGTTGTCCTTTATGTAAATGTGACGATTGGTTTAACCACTATTCAGAGGAAAATTTGTAGCGGAAAAGTTTCTTCTTTTTATACGTGAGGATGCGGAAGATGTAATTTCTAAGGTTGAGGTAAAAATATTGTCAATATGTCCTAAGATCATGACAATGAGGCATTGGGCTCAGTTTGACGATGGATGCATACGAAATGTCTGTCATATATATCTAATAATTAAGATCACGACAGACGAGGCGGTATAGCCTATAGTCGTTTCACCTTCGAATTTCTGTCCTCTCCCTTATTTTTCTTCATATCGGGTTCAGTTTGACGATTGATGCATACGAAATGTCTGCCATATATATCTAATAATTAAGATCACGACAGACGAGGCGGTATAGCCTATAGTCGTTTCACCTTCGAATTTCTGTCCTCTCCCTTATTTTTCTTCTTCCGGTATTCCTTAATTAATCTTTTATTATAGTTCATCCTTCTTTTTTTTTGATTGGTTAATTTGAATTATGCTATTGATTTAAATAACGACGAGATTCCTTCTATTTGTATATTTACGTAATTTTATAATTGAAAAAGATTTATTTTTAATTAGAATCTGAAGATGATGGATCTAGATGTGAATATTTCAATCTATTTGTATGAACTATTCTTGAAGTATTGTTTATTTTTATTTTTACATTTTCCCTATCTAAAATCTTGAGTACTTTATATGGACCAGAATAATGGTTTCCTAATTTTCCCTTCTTGTTTCCTTCTTGTAAAAATACGTAATCTCCTTCCTGGAGTGTCAGTGGATTAATATGTTTGTCATAACGTATTTTAGATCGTTCCTTTGCTTCAATTAATTTTTCTCTAGCAGTTTGTTGTACATCGTGAATTTTTGTAGCTAGATTGATGAGATAATCCTGGTAGGTCTGTGTGAGTTTATTACTCTCAGGTATACTGGACGGTTGTTCAGCAATCTTTCCAAATACTAGTTCGTATGGTGTAAATTTTGTGGCTTCATGAACGCTTGTATTGTATGAAAATACAGCTAGGCTGAGATATTCATCCCAATCTTCTTGTTCATCTGTATATTGTTTTAAATATTCAATTAACGTGTGATGAGATCTTTCTAAGGATCCATTACTTTGTGGATGAAATGCTGTGGTGCGATATTGTTTTATGCGAAATCTTTTTGCAATTTGTGTCATTAAGGAACTTAAGAAGTTAGTTCCTTGATCGGTGAGAATAGCTTTCGGAGGTCCGAATATCCAAATGAATTTGGTAACTAATGCATCTGCGATGTCAATGGCTGTGGTTTGTTGTAATGGGATGGCTAATGAAAATTTAGTTAAGAGGCATTGCAGTGTTAAAATGTACTTATTTCCATTTTCCGTGACAGGTAGAGGTCCTACTATATCCATGGAGATCTTTTCAAAGGCTTTTTGTGGTGTATCCGTGATAACCATAGGTTGCTTGTTCTTAATGCGAACTAGTTTCTTTAATTGGCAAGGTAAACAATGTTGAATAAAATCTTGAATGTCTTCTTTCAGATTTTCCCAATAATATTTTTGACGTATCCTGTTATATGTTTTCGTAACACCTTTATGACCTCCAACTGCTGAACAATGGGCTTCTTTTATAATGAGGTCTCGAGATTCTTTTTCAACGTACTTTGTTTTGTTTAAACAAATTGTTATTTTTATAGGGTTTTCCAGAAATGTGTTTCGTAACTGTGTCTCTATAAAATCCCAATATATTGAGCCAATCTTCTTTGTTCTTGCTACTGAGATTGAACTGATTCCAGCTTCCTTCATATTTTTCCTTGCAGACATGATGAGTCTTTTAAAAGTTTTTTGGTTTGTCCTATCACTTAAAATGATAGCAAAATGATATTTAGTTCCTTTCTTTTTTATTACTAGTTGCTCGGATTCTAAATTAGTATATTTGGGTAAAGATTTATTTTTAAATAATAGTTTTGATCCACTATCTTTTGGTTTTCCGTCATTTGTTAAGAAATATAATAAATGATCCTTCTGGTTTTCGAATTGATCTCTGCTTTCTAGAATTATATTTGTGTTTTCCGAAATTTTATATTTGGGTTTTATTACGTAAGGTTCTTCATCTTCTGACGAAGTTGAGTTTATATCTGAATCTTCCTCTGCGCTAAAAGGTTCATTTTCGCTCTGTGAATCTTCTTCTGGATTTGACATTTGAGGATTATCGATAAAGATGTCATCGGTTTCTGCATCTGATAAAACATCATCCCAATTAATTCCAGGTTGTACAATTTCATCCGAAATTTTTACATCTGTATTTTTATTTGTAACTTTCTTTTTCCTTGTTCTTCTGGGTAATTCAGGTACAATATCAATTCCTCCTTGACTTCGTAATCGTCTTGCTATTGGTTCCTCTGGATTATTTGTAGAAGTTGATGGTAAATTTTGAAGACTCGTTGTTAAGGGCGTATCATCTTGATCATCAAAATTTATGGGGAATACCTGTTCTTCAGTGTTTTCTAGATCAGTAACATTTATTGTTTCTGTATTGGTTATGACTGGATTGCGTGATAGGGCATCAGCATTAGCATTGGCTTTTCCTGCTTTGTATAGTATGGTATAATTGTATTCTGCTAGTTTTAATCTCCACCTATTTAATCGTGAGGTAGGATCTTTTAAAGATTTTAACCATACTAGAGGTTTATGATCAGTGACGAGATTGAATTCTTGTCCATATAAATATGGGCGGAATTGTTGAACGCAATACACTGCAGCTAATAATTCTTTTTCTATTGTTGAATAATTTCTTTCAGCTTTATTTAAAATTCGCGAAACATAAGAAATTGGATGATCTTCTTGGCTTAAAACGCCGCCGATCGCGTATCCAGATGCGTCTGTTGTAACTGTAAATTTCTTCTTGAAATCAGGATATTTTAATATTGGTTCTTCACATAATGCAGTTTTTAACTCTTCAAAAGCTTTTTGTTGATCCATTGTCCATTTAAAAGGTGCATTTTTCTTAGTTAAATTGCTTAGTGGTTGAGCTACTTTTGAAAATCGTGGAATGAATCTTCTGTAATATCCAGCGAGTCCTAAAAATTGTCTGATATTTTTGGGATTTTTCGGTATTGGAAAGTCTCGAACTGCTTCTAATTTCTTTGGATCAGGTCGTAATCCATCTTTACTGATTATATGTCCTAAATAGATGACTTCTCTTCTCAAAAATTCGCATTTATCCGGTTGTAATTTTAAATTTGCTGATCGCAGTCTATTCATTAATCGTTGAAATTTAATTTCATGTTCCTGTAGTGATGTAGCATATAAAACTATATCATCTAGATAAACAAAGGCTTCAAATCCTTGGATTCCGGTTAGAACTTGATTCATTAAACGTTGAAACGTAGCAGGAGCGTTTTTCAATCCAAACGGCATCCTTTCAAATTCATAGTGTCCATAAGGTGTAGAAAATGCAGTTTTATAGGAATCTTTGGGGTCCATACGTATTTGATGAAATCCAGATGCGAGGTCAAATGTTGAAAAGTATTTTGCACCGCCTAGTTGATCCAAGATTTCCGTAATATTTGGTAGAGGGTGTGCATCGTTAATAGTTTTTTCATTTAGTGCTCTATAATCAATAACCATTCTCCACCGCTTATTCCCGTGTGAATCAGGTTTCTTCGGTACTATCCATACAGGAGAATTGTATGGGGATTGAGATGGTTTTACTATACCAGAGCTCAATAATTCTTTTACTTGTCTATCAATTTCTTCTTTTAAAATAGGAGGGTAACGATACTGTTTTGTGTTAACAGGAATATCGTCAACAGTATGAATTTGATGCTTAATGACGTCAGTGCTTCCTAAAGATTCTCCTGGGATGTGGAAACAATCTTCGTATTTTTGTATTAATTTCCTCACGTTATCCTTTTCCTCGGGATTTAAATGATTTAATCGTAATAATTGTTCTATCTTTATATATCTTTTTTCTTCTTGAATTGGCAAGCATTTATATGTATTTTTTCGCTTTATTTTTTCTTTAATTACTTCATTTTTATTTGTTCCATTTCTATATTTCCTTATAATTTGTTTATTATTGATCTCTGAAAGAGATGAAGGATTCAGTCTTGAATCACTCCCTAAGGGTGAAACTGAATCAGAAGGATTCTTCTTGGATTCACGTCCTAAGAGTGAAGAAGAATCAGGATTCATTCTTGATTCACGACCTAAGTGTGAGAATGAATATGGATCATATGGGAGTATCTTTATTTTTGGAATTTCAATTTCTACTTCTTCTTCCGTAGTATTGAAGATATACATATATGCTTTTCCATTGTTATTTGTAACTAAATTTTCTCCTATATATATCCCTTCTTTCACGAATAATTTTGGTATATATCCATATTTTAAATCATTTAAGACTCTAGCATAAAAAATTGATTTCGATCTTGCAGGAACAATTATAGTTTCCTTTTTGGAAAATGGTATCCATCCATCTTGCCACTCAATATTATTATCAGTGTAATTAATCTTAGCTCCAGTTTGTCTGAAAAAATCGGTGCCCAATATTCCTGCATATGGTATGGGAAAATCATTTGGTATCACATGAAATGTTGCTACACTTCCCTCGATGTCAATTAATATAGATCCCAAAGTGGAAACGCTTCCAGAAGTAATGCCAGTGAGCTTAATTGTCTCATTTTCATCTATTAAATTTTTATGTTCGACGGCTTCTTCTTTAATTAGATTTGGGCCTGAACCTGTATCTATCATTAGTGAACAATCGGCTTTTATGGGGTAGCTATTTACTATTATTGCAGGTACACAAGATTCTGTGGTGAGTTTTATGGTAGCGATTCTTGAAAATCTTGTGTGTTTTCTTGTTGGCTTATTGTCATTGCTGGGCGTGAAGATTGACCTGCGGTCCCCTGAGGTACGCCCATTTTTCGGGGACCTGAGTAGTTTCCCGGCTGGTTCCTACTCTTCTTCTTCTCGCAGTTTTCAATCGTGTGCCCTTTTGCTTTGCAATATCTGCATGAGATTTCTTCTGACAAAGCAGGTGTTGTAGATGAATTTGGATTTTCGGCATGATTGTTTCTATCCGAATTTTGCCGATCTTGATGATATGGAAGACTTCTAGGCGATTGAGGAGGTTTACCTCGATCATTTAAAGCGTTATTTTGATGAGTGTAATTTTGATTTTGAGGAAACTCAGTAGGAGGCATTTGATTGAGATTGGATGGTCTATAACTGTTATACGTTCCAAAGTTATTTGGATTTTGATAAGTATTAAAAGGATAAAAATTGTTCGAGTTTTGATAATTAAGAGGATGAAAATTATAGTTCCTACGAGGATTTAATTGCCAACATCTGTCAGCTGTATGTCCTCGTTTTTGACAGATCTGACAAATAATCGGGTTTTCTTCTACAATGTTAATGGAATGTTGTCCTCTTTGTTGATATCTAGGATTATGATTCCTGTGATCAAAACTCGATCTGCCTTGTTTTCTAATGGCTGATCTGGCCTCAAGATCCTTCTCAATAGCAATTGCTTTCGTAGTAGCATCTTTCATTGTTGCAAAATCATCTGGCATCCTTTGTTCAATTTCATCCTTTAATCCCTTGATGAAACATTTACTTAAATCTTCTTCAAGAGTTCTTTTATATTCGGCTAAATTTGCATTTGGATTTTCCGTTTTGTATAAATCTAAGATGCGATTTCCAATTTCATTTACTCTATTTGCGAAACTCAAAACTTTTTCTTCTTCTTTCTGATAGCTGTTTCCGAGTTCTCCTTGCAATTGATGAATGGTTTTTCCAGAGGAATAAATTGATTTCAAGAATGTTGCTAATTCACTAATTTTGTCAAATTTTAACCCTTGAATAGCTCTTCGAGCCTCTCCCCTTAATTTATTTCTTACTATTCGCGTTAAGGCTTTTTCATCATTGGGACTCATCATATCGCGAGCTTCCTCGCATCCCTCCAGAAAATAAGAAAGTGGAATATTGTGTCCATCGAAAACGGGAACTGCCTCTAAGGCGTATTTAATAGAAACAGTCATTTCTGTGTCAGGCATGATTAAAGATTGTGAATTTTGTTCAATATCGCGAGGGGGTGGAGGGGGTGGTGGGGGTTGATTATCCCTAACTGCTTGTAAATTTATGGGATTTCGAATTCTTCTATTAGAGGGAGGAGTGGAAAACATTCTCCATTTTTAGAAACGAAAAGAAAGAAATATTCAACAAACAACAACAATAGTGTGTTAGTGTTTAGAAGTGTATATGTGTTTTAAGAGTGTAAGAGTAGCGCGTATCTCGATGACTATCCCACCGCTGCCACCAAAAATTTTGATCTGTTACGTCCTAAGACGACAGAAAGAGCGCTCTCGTTTTAGGGAAGAGGGAAATGGTAGCTAAGTTCTTCCCAGGGAAGAAAGCATGCATCGAGATTTCGGAGGCTTTGAAAATGGACACAAAAGTTAAAGAACCCACAAAAGATCACAATTTATTTAACAAAACAAAAAAATAAAATATATACAAAAAAAAATTATAAGAAGGGGTCGATTAGGTTTGGTCCTCCCTTTGTGGGCTTGTATTTTCTAAGATGAGAATTTGATATAAACACGGGTTCGCCCGTGTCCCCAAAAATTTCTATTAATTTATAAAATTCCCGCCTGGGATCTCCTTTTGGAATTTGATCGGACTTCGGTCTATCGATGTAGTCAATAGATCGAAATCTTCGAGGAGTTCTCCAGGGGGTTTTTAGGGGGAACCGGACTATCGCTATTTCGCGTATGACGGGGCGAGTAATTCGCGATTGTTGTTGTGATTGTTGTGATTGTTGTTGTTGTTGTTGTTGTTGTTGTTGCTGTTGTTGTTGTTGTTGTTGTTGTTGTTGTTGTTGTTGTTGTTGTTGAAATTGTTGTTGTTGAAATTGTTGTTCAATGAATTCCTCTACTGATCTTTCCGGATCATGGTAGAGGGGGAGGTAGAGGGTTTTGAAGAATTCACGTTTGCGCGTGTTTCTACCTCCTCGGGTCAACTTTCTGAGTGGTCGTGATTTACCCACTAAAAATAAAATAATTACTGGTTACAATATTACCGTCTAAAGAATTTATCGGAATCCTGACTACCCTCAAGTCTAGGTTAAGAATCCTCGCTACCGAGATGCAATAAGATTGCTAACAATCTGTAGTCGAGGAAGAAGGGATTACTACTCAGCGATGCAATAAGGTTGCTGGCAAACCGAGTAGCAATATGGGATAGGATTCCTCGGTACAGAGATGCAATAAGGTTGCTGACAATCTGTACGCGAGGGGGAAAAGGACTACTACTCAGCGATGCAATAAGGTTGCTGACAACCGAGTAGTAGTATGGAACCTAAAATACTAAAAAATCGAGTGAAGGTCAGAATGGAAGCAAAACCAAGGGCTTACTTACTTTTAAGGTTTTTGAGAAAAAGAGAAATACTTGGTTATCTTTGGAGAAGTCTACTTTACTCTTTGGTGGTTGAATGAATAGTAAGCAATGTACATAGAATTTTGGGCGCTTATATAGGCCGAAATTGATCTTCTGTCCCTTAGGACCAAATGCTTTTTAAATTTTGTCTGTCTTTCTTAACTATTTCTCTCTTTGTTTTAAATGGCTTTCCTTTGGTTTCTTTCCTTGTCTTTGTTACTGTCTTTCTTCAAAAAGAAAATATCCTTTTCTATTTAGTTTATGCAGTTTTGACATTTATAGCTTTTCGAGTGACAATGACAAGTCATAGGAAAGATTTTCTGTCTTTCTTTAACCTATTGGAAAACTCCTTGTTTAGTGTTTGTGTCTTATTTCATAGCGCATGGGTCAATCGCCTGTTGCACTATGGTGTATAGGCTCTAGCTCTATGTAAAAAAAAAAGGTACTTGAGAAGGTCTATGTTAACCATTCGCAGTGAGAGAGAAGAACTCTTATATGTAATAAGAATAGTAATGTAGTTCTCTGTTTCTAGTTCTAGTTGAATTTACTATGTCTAGTATTAAAAGCGATTTTATTAATCGTTGGACGTAACATAAATAACATTTAAATTGTTTTTATGAAAATTATTGGGACGCTACGTGGCTATGAAAAAGAAAGGCACGATCTCAATCAAGAAAATATCTTTAATGCCTATAACTACAAAAGAAATGAACAATGAAAGAAAGCACGTGGCCGATGCGTCCGTTCCGGTAAGCACCTCAGCTCGGGACTGAGGTAGTGCGTGCATGGGTCCAATAAGGAACGGGGGGTGGGGGGCGCCACTGTGCCGTTCTACGGCGTGAAGCTCGAAAGACCTCCATGAAGTTAGCCGGGCAAGATTAGATTTTTTGATTTTCGTTTAAACAAATCGTTTGATGGTCGTTTGATAACGTTTGATATACAAAAGAAAACGTTTGATAGTTTATGTGTTTTTTGGAAATTCAAAATGAAAATTAATACTAAAGTTGGCCGGCACACTCTTATTTTTTATAATAATTAGTTCGTTTTGGACGTATTCGATAGGAAATCGTTTGATGGTTACAAAATCAACAATTAGAACGTTTGATAGTCATTAGTTTTTCTGGAAAATGGAAAACAAAACTTGGCATTAACATAGCGCCATAGTTCATTGCAATTTTTTACATCCCTGCAGAGGGAGTTAGTGTCCAAAACGCGCGACATTGAAATAAATGCAAATTGTAATACAATAACATAATTTGTTAAAAAGTAAATTTTTTACTATTTGTAACATAATGCAACGTTTAGAAGAATTTCAATAAATATTCAGAACAAAAGTTCATACGTTAGCTCTTACGAACAATTGTGATTCAATGGATCCTGGAAACATTGGAATATCCCGCTAGAGTCGTTCTAGTAGGTTACAGGACATAAAATGTTGGGAGTGGCAACGTTTTCTTCAAAAATGAATAATTTATAACCGGATACTTCTTTACAAGGCGCAAAAGTTATGTAAACGTTTCATAGCAGGGAATAATGTAATTATATTGTTGGATATTTAGTCTTTTAGTGAAAATAGGCAAATTAATAATTAGGGTTTGTAATTTTGTCTTCACTTGTAGAGTTGCTAAAGGCTGCGCATGAATGGTTGTTATGATTCAAGAAAAGTGACAGATGTCGCCACTAGAAAATTTACGACTTTGGACAAAATAGAGTTTTGTCCAAAAGCGTTATCAAATGTAAACATTTATAAATGTTCAACTATATCGTAGTAATAACAAAAATAAATATCTCTTCATCATTTACAGGAAGCAACGACAACTTAAATTACATCTAAATTATTAAAGAATTAACGTTGAAGAAATTTGATTATTGGATCTGTAACCCTAGGCTCCATGCTGTAACCACAAGCTACAACTAACCTCAATATGGTTTCTGTTTTAGCGTGACATCAGCAACATTGATCTTCCGGAATCCTGCCTTTTTTTGGAGCATATAGTTTTTGGAGTAGGCACGATTTGGAATTTCGGCACGTTCTTAATCGGATTATTATTTGTATAAATTTTAATTGACGTTATTTTTTATAATACCATTGCTTTCGTTTTTTTACATAGATGTATCTACTTTGAAACTTTGTACCTCTTGATACCTGTGCAAAAATACACTTCGTGTGCGGTTTGGGAATTTGGATAAATTGTACAAATTATCGCTGGTACCGTTAAATATTTATCATGTGGTTGCATCTCATATTGAATATCGTATTATTTAATTCATCATTCACAAAGGTATTGAGAAATAATTTGTTAAAATAATACTGAGTTGCATAATAATAGAATATGAATAGATTATGGTCAAAGTAAATTCAGATTGAAGAAGAAACGTGTAAAATAAACAATCACGTGTAAAATAAGTGTATTTTCAGTGGATGAACTAATTGGACATTAAAGATGAATAGAAAAAATATCGTTATTTTATTTAGAACATTGAGATACATTCGTTTTGGAATTTCGAAGCGATATCACGTCTATTACTGTGCATCCTTTAATCCTTTATAGCCTCATGTGACAAACCTTAATAAACCTTGAATCCTGCCAGACAGTGGGATTTTCGATGTTTGCTAGGGTTTGGCTCAGTTATGTCTTGCTTGCTATTTCATATGGGGTTCTATAACTCATTTACTGTTACCTGTTTTGAGGTTTGAATAAATTTTTTATAATTATGATTCAGGTTTTCAACAACCGTAGTTTTGTACAATGAAAATATGTAGTTCCAAGTAGGAAATCTTAAATTTGAAGGATACTTTTGTTCTCTGTAAATTATACAACATGATTCTGGTACTTTAGTAATTGTGATGCTAGTACATATTTGGAAGTTACATAGCACAGAATCCATAGCAGCTTTGGCATAAGATAATCTTTATTTTACAGACGAACTATAAGTATTCTGACATAAAAATGATGACTAAGTCTTACAGTATGCAAAGTTCATACAACAGGACAATGTGGATTTGGTCAGAGCAACATTTACAGTACTACTGTATCAGGTAAGCTCTTCTTGATAATAAGTATTAAACTTGTTAATAGATAAGAAATAAATTTTGAATTGTTAAGTAAATTACCAACGAACTTTGCATAATCAATAGAAATTTTGAATTTTTCTTATTCAGTCTGTTCTCACTTTTATTATTGTTTTGAAACAAGTTTATAGCTGGAACTGTTTCTTATACTTACCTAATCTAATCACAAAATGGATAAATAAAAGTATGCCCCACTCACGTAATCCGAAAAATAGAAAAGTATGGAAAAAAGTTTAAAAAAATTGCCGTATGTGCGGGTCACATTAGTAATATTTTTTGCATACATAGTAGATGATCATTAATTGAATATTTAACATACGAGTCTGCAAGTTAAATGTTTCGAAACAGCAAAATATAGAAGACTGACAATGTTGCTGCATATACTTCCGCTTTATTTTTTATATTTCGATAAATATTGCATAGCATGATTTCTATTCCTACAAATATACCTTTTAACGTGGCATAAAACTCACGATGACCACAAATATGAAAGAAACAGCCGATTCCTTTCAAACATAACATTCTTATAAATAGTTGCTTGTTTAGAAAAACAAATAACGTAACTGACAATATCAATCGTTTAGGAAAAATATATTTAAACATATCGTCATGATATGTATGCTCCTGATATACACGTTCTTTTGTTATCTTCTTTTGTTCCTTGAATGAATTCAAAGTTATTATGTTCTAGTATTTTTTAGATTGCTCCGACAACTTCAAAAAATTAACACAATGAGCGCCGGCCCCACGAAATTACGGGATTCTGAGTCTGTCTCTTATGCCGCTGTTGCTCAATGTGTTAAAGTCAAGCTTCATGTTTTTCGATTTTGTAACGATTTATAAGAGCTTCAAGTGATCAAAGGTGCTAACCATCAGTCTGATTTTCACCAGAAGTGTGTCGTTAATTCCATTGTCAGGTTCTACTTTACATCATCAAATCTTAGATACTGCATTAACGACGCATGCGGTGTTGATAAACAGTACAAAACATCTACAAAGATGCGCGGTCTGTTGTCCTATTGTTCGTGTCGCAGAATTACCGCCGATTCTAATAACCTATTGTTCCGTTGAAAAAGTTTTACCAGAAATATTAATTTGCTAGTATCAGTACTATCTTACTAGTATTACTATTATTAGTAGTGTTATAGAATTATAGATGGTAAGATTTTTCAAATAGAGGTTTATTTTTCTCTAATCCTACGAACAGGTTTTTTTTGTTTACTTTGAATGCGCGAAGAAGACAAATTATTACAATTATTTTGAAAACATATAAAATTTTATTTCTGCAGTCACACCACTAATTATATTTGATTTTTTAATTATTACAGAATGTTTTATCATGCCACGGAAATCGTTGGTAACGAAGGAAGAAGCTATAGGTGTATTAAAAAAATTTATGAAACATTTTTGCGTGGAAAAGTTACCAGCCTACACCTCGTCAGTCTGGACGGAAATTAGCAAAGAGCTGAATTATAAATGGAATGCTCACACGGTATACACAAATGTACAGCAAAACAGAAGACTGATTTTAACCACAGCGCGAAAGGAAATGAACATCGAAATTCCCACAACCGATGCCCCTTCTTTTCTTAATGAATCTGCATCATCGCTTACAACGCTCTCGGATGATTTCACAGAAGATACTTCATGCGATGAATGTGAAAATCAGAAAAATTTCGATTTAATCCTGACGAAAGAAGAGTGGGATGAAATAAAACCTGAAGGTAAGACTATTATCCTTCTTCGAACATAATTATGATTCTGATGGATTCTTCCTTGTAAAATATAGCAGCTTTCGAGACACAGATTCGTAAATGTGAAAAGGGTACTTTTATTTCAAATAAATGAGTAGTTATATTCGGTTTTACTATTAGATATCTATAAGACTTAGTCTCTTTCGATGTTTGCAACAGCAACATTATGGTCTAGGCTAGCAAAAGAAATATTTTTATTTTAGTATTTGACATACCATGAAAATTATTTTACATTGGTTACAACAATTTCTTTTTTTTAAGTCTTTTTATATACTTCCAAGTACTCTTTATTTTAATTATTTTATTTAGGTTCTATTACTACCGACAAACGACACAAAAAAATTCTGAGGAAAGGTGTTTGGACGAACGTCGTGGCAATCGCTTTCGCCAAGCAAACCAAAATACCTTGCGCATTTGGATTTAAACGGGCAGAAGTATCACAATGTTCGGGATCGTCGTTTTTTTTAAGGATTAAAGGAAAATGTACATCAAAAAAATGTGGAAACGTATTTGACGGCTTCGTAGAACATGAACCGACCGAATCCGAAGGGATCATTATTCGTGTAAAAACCCGAGATACCCGTCTCGAACACCATGAACGAATGAAACGCCACCTTAATGGAAAGCGGAGAAAAGACGTACAGAAGGAAATGATGTCAAATGCTTGCTCAGTTTGGAGGAAGAAAGAGGCACGTGAAAATATGCAAATTGGTGATGCTGAGCCTCCATATTTGCCTTCTCTTGAAGTTCTTTGGCAAGCCAAGAAAGAACACGAAGACGCAGCATTAGGCATTGATCCGAACGATCGGCAGGATATTATAAATGCTGTTGCAAGCCTTTCCACCAGGCCCGAGTTTGCCGGAATCATTCGACATGTAGGTTATACCCCATTTTATGTCTTTTACAATTCTCCAGCACAACTACACGCCTACAAGGAGTATTGTAAAATTAAGAATGGTCCAGTTACTATAAATATCGACGCAACAGGGAGCCTCGTTCGCAAAGTAAAGCGCTCCAACAAAACTACCTCCGGCCATGTTTTTTTATATGTTCTAGTGATCAATTTTGAAAATTGTACACTGCCGATATATCAAATGCTCACGGAAAAACACGAATTAGAGTTCATTGAATATTGGTTAAGGCAATGGCAAAGACAAGGCGCACAGAAGCCAAAGGAAGTAATTTCTGATTATTCGAGAGCACTTTTAGGCGCGTGCTGTTTAGCATTCAATAATAAATCGTTAAAATCGTACATCAATAATTGCTTTACTCGGCTAAAAAATGGGCAATCTGGTGACTCTCTCACTACGTGGATACGTATCGACGTAGCCCATCTCATTCACCTAGTTACTAGGTGGAAGTGTTTTAAGTACACAATTCACGTAGATATAAAGCAGTTTTTCGTGAGATGTGTTGCGTTGATGGTGGAATGTACAACGCTTGCCGATTTTGAAAAAGTTTTTACTTTGACATGCGTGGTAGCGGGCCAAAAATATAACGATTCGGAATGTAACATTTCACACACAAAAACTGTAATAGATGCAAGAAAAAAGCTCGAATCGTATATGGCAGTTAGTTCTATCGTCAATACAACAACAGACAGAGGCGAGTCTTCCCACATTCGTCCCAGTACTGTAGACGAGCCAAATCCCATTGGTGAAGAGGACAACGTTGACAGAGTCGACGGCATTCAGCAATGGATTCATCAGTGCGCTTCTAAGGCTATCGTTACCGAGCGAGAAGGAAGTGAGATGAACGTATTCTTTCTACCAAAGTTCCTGGAGTCTATTACACGAATGGGAAAAGAATTTCCGTTGTGGACAGCCGTCGGGATCCCTTATCCTACAGCTCGAGCTTCTTCTAGTTGGGTTGAAGGTTACTTCAACGATTTAAAAGTACGAGTCCTGAATAAGAAACAATACCGCGTAGATGCATTTGTGATTCGACATATACGCGACATCGTTGGTGGTAGCATGTTGTTCACGGCTGAGATCGTACGGTGCAAAAAAGAAAAACTTGAAAATCGGGAAACAAAAGTATCAAGTTTGTGTCCAGATATTTCAAATGTATCAGCTTTTGTTGAAATATCAACAGAGTGCAATGATAGTTTCTTAATTGATACCGATTTAATGGCAGTAGAAAATTGGCGAGGTAAAGCAACAAAAAGTAAAGTAGCTGATTTTGTCCCAAGCGATAATGCTAGTTGCATCCTCAGTACTAACATTCATTCAAAGGAAAATACTAGCTTAAATGATCACTCTTATTGTGTGAAGGAGAAGGATGAGGACATGCTTGACATTGAATCGAAGAAAACTTTTGTCAAAGACACATTTAGCGTTGACGACATCTTATTTAATTCAACACAGCTGGAAGTGCCGATTACAAAATTAATGGAGCCTCGAAATACAGTTTGTTATAATGAAGCCTTACCGCCTTCTGACACTGTTGACAACTTTGCTGACGAGAAGAAATCAAAGAAAATCAAGAAAAGCAAGTATTTTGATGCTTGTCCGGAAATACACCAGATTAACAACCTAATTCATAAGAAGAAACCATGTTTCCTGTTGCCCAATGGCAACATTTGCCACCAACCTGTCAAGATATTAAATCAAGCATATTTTTTGAAGAATACATGTCCTTTCGATGCACTCGTACAGATTATAATGTCAGCCGCAATTGATTTTCCTGAATACGCATCTAGTATCGAAAGTTCTCAAAACAAGACTCTTAATTTCGTTGTGCATTTAATCAAAACCGGCGTGACGAAGAGAATACTATGCGATAGGGCATTAATTCTTAAGAACTTATATGATACAAAACCGGAACTTGCAATAGGAACGTGCCTTGGATCATTTTCTATTGATGCCCGCGACAGCATAGGGGCATTGGTAGAAAAACTTATGAAATCGGCGCCAAGCCTTCGAGTAACTCAGCGGTGTACTTCTTGTAAAGGATTCGAGCATCTGTGCCCGTTGATAGCACCAAATCATAACACTATCATTAAGGGAGGCTTCGCCACCCTGCAAAAGGCATTCTCGTTCTGGGCTTGTCTCCATAATTTGTCATGTAGGATGGGATGTCCTGGCAAATGTACACGGTACAATGATTTAGGTTTTCACCTTTTCATGGAAACGGACATACGGAAAAGACCAGCAGATAAAGGATTAAAGACAAATTTAAAATGTATACCAACGACATTGACTTTTATGACGGCAGAAAAATCCCCCGCCACGTTCAAGTGAGTTTATTCAATAACCATATAGAAATTCAATGTAATATAATGTGTCAGGATAAGTTACTTTACGTTTTATGGAATCTTTATTTTTCAGACTGGTTGGAGTTGTAGCATTTGCATCAGACCATTTTATGGCGTATTGTCGGCGTACTTGCGGAAAGTGGGAATTACATGATGATTTACGACAAGAAATACGTTCGCAGTCCGCCGAAGTAATAGTTGAACCACATCTTATCGTATATGTCCGCCAAACAACATTCAACAGCACCTAAGTACATGCTGATAGTTTATATAAAGCATACGTCACAAAGTAGGTGTGATTCACTAAATCTTTTTTCCACTTCCCTCGATATTACTAATGTATACTGTTAAGATTAATGACACCAATGGAATCTTAAACGAAGTAATTCGAAACATAAAATCCTTCCAAATTTTACAAAATCACATATAATCTATAACTTGTAGAAATTTCTGATTTTAGAATTTCGATTAACAAGAAAGTGTCATCGCCACATGGCAACTACAAGTGGTAGAGACGGAAAACTCATTGTCAGAAGGAACCTCTCTCTTACTAGGAACGAATGTGGGAAGTTTCGCCTCTATCTGTATCAACGATAGAGCTAACTGCCATCCTTCAAATTTAAAATTTCTTACTTGGCCATTTACTGGACACGCTAATGGTGGTTTCATCCCCTTTGATAGAAACCAATGAAAAGAGACTTTCTTTCACAGACTCTGGTGCATTTTCTCCAATGTGATTTCTTCAATGTTACCTGGAAAGATTTTTGAAATGCCTCGAAACGAATTTTGTAGAATTAAATTGAATTTTAAATAATTCTAAATTTGCTGATTTTGAGATTTTTCGAAATGTACCGAACTCCGATAGAAAATAAATGTATTTTTTCAGTTACCAGTATTTCCACTAAATATCACAACATTTTAGAAAATCTTTTTAAATTTCATTCAACAGAAATTCTGGAAGATTCTTAAAAATCCAAAGATCTATGATATAAATTGGAGATTCTTCCAAATTTTACTGTTTTTAGAATCTTTGAAGCGTATCTGATATTAAACAACAAAACATTGTTATATATTATTGCTAGTGGTATCTTTCAAAAATATCATAACATCTTACAATTAGAAAATACTGAAAATTTTTCTTACCGATCATTGAAATTCGAAAAATAATTAAAATTTCGAAAATTTTAATAAAAAGAGATGAATTTACAAATTTTTGCAAATCACCCTATTTCTAAGATTTTTAAAGTGTATTAAATTGGAACTACATATTTTCATTGCATACAAAACTTTGACATAAAAAAAATACTTTTTAACAAAAAGTATCGCTATCTTGAAAACTCATATTTAATAATGAAAGCTTGTTTTATGTTTTAAGGTTCCATACGATAATAACAATTATCGTTATCAACGAAATTTACATTATTATCTGTACATCGTTTAACTAATCAACGATTCTTTTTTCCCATACATAAATATTTTACTAATTTCCTACAATAACCATCGAAGAAAGAGATCGTACATATGGCATGAAAATTTGTTGTCGAAATACTATTTTTTTATCAATTTGTAGCTGTTCTTGAGATCCTGAATCATAATTATAAAAAATTTATTCAAACCTCAAAACAAGTAACGGTAAATGAGTTATAGAACCCTTCATGAAAAAGCAAGCAAGGCATAACTGAACAAAGCCCTAACAAACCTCGAAAATCCCACTGTCTGGTAGAATTCGAGGTTTATTAAGGTTTGTCACATGATGCTATAAAGGATAAAGGAATGCACAATAATAGACGTAATATTGTTTCGTAATTCCAAAACAAATGTACCTGAATGTTCTAAATAAAACAGCTATATTCTTTCTATTCATCTCTAATGTCCAATTAATTCATCCACTGAAAATATACATAATATTTTACACGTAATTGTTTATTGTACAAGTTTTTTCCTCAATCTGAATTTACTTTGACCACAATCTACTGATATTCTATTATTATGTACATACATCAGTATTATTTTTCAGAACTTCTGTTCTGAATATTTATTCAAATTCTTCTAAACATTACATTATAATACAAATAGTACAAAATTTATATTTTAACAAATTATGTTATTGTATTACAATTTGCATTTATTTCAATGTCGCGCGTTTTGGACACTAACTCCCTCTGCAGGGATGTATGAAATTGCAATGAACTATGGCGCTATGTTAATGCCAAGTTTTGTTTTCCATTTTCCAGAAAAACTAATGACTATCAAACGTTCTAATTGTTGATTTCGTAACCATCAAACGATTTCTTATCGAATACGTCCAAAACGAACTAATTATCATAAAAAATAAGAGTGTGCCGGCCAACTTTGGTATTAATTTTCATTTTGAATTTCCAAAAAACGCATAAACTATCAAACGTTTTCTTTTGTGTATCAAACGCTATCAAACGACCATCAAACGATTTGTGTAATCGAAAATCAAAAAATCTTATCTTGCCCGGCTAACTTCATGGAGGTGCTCGAAAGAGGTCCCACAGGCCCGTGACTGCAGCGCCGCGCGCCGGGATAGCTCTGAATCGCTACGCAGGCGACGTTAGCGTTTGCCCGCGTTTCAACAAAAATAATGATAATTAAAGATTAATTTAAGATAATATTTTATTACTACTAACGATGAAATTAATAAATTAACAATGAACAGTAATATTTTATTTTATTTTAATTTGAGACTTACTTTTTACTTATCCTTTGTAATAAAATATTATCATAAATTAATCTTTAATAATCATTATTTTCATTAAAAAAATTTAAATGTTATTTATTTAATTCTTAAAATTAATAAACAATCTACCATATGAAATATTTTTTTACATAAATTATAATTCTACATAATATCTATATAAATGTAAAAAATGTGAAAAAAAAATTTCATATGTTAAATTGTACATTAATTTCAAGAATTAAATAAATAACATTTAAACTGTTTTTATGAAAATAATGATTATTAAAGATTAATTTAAGATAATATTTTATTACTACTAACGAAGAAATTAAGAAATTAAGAAATTAACAATGAACAATGAACAATAATATTTTATTTTATTTTAATTTGAGACTTACTTTTTACTTATCCTTTGTGTGATGATGCCTACAGAAAAAATATATCCAATTTGGGTGCTCCAGGAAGAACCGCGTTCCACTGCTGTGTTGCACTCTCGATAGCACTGCCAATACTGAGGGTAACTTTGGCAAGGGCTAAAGGAACAGCCTATAACGAAGCGTAATTTTTAAATTCTGGCGGGAACGACTAAATACGCAGTAATCTGCGCAAGTCCCGCCAGAACGCGCCGTAAGTGAAAGGCGATCGGGGAATCCCCCGGCGGCCCGTGTGTCGCTCGGGGCGGAGTATAAATGAAGCCGCAGAGCAGTGAGAAAATCACTTCTCCTCTGCCAGGCATACGAGCTGGGTTGTACCGGAGCTTATACAGTAAAGGTACGTCGAGGAGTCACTTAGATACTCGTAGGGGCTCCGTTGGGTAACACCGACGGTATCAAGAATTGTTGCGCAACACCGACGACTCCTCGAGGTAAGGACTCTCCGTTGAGTAATACCGACAAGTCCGGGTTGCTGGGTCAAACCGACGACCTTCGTAATGGGGAATTCCTCGTAGTAGGTAGGGAACCCTCCGTTGGGTAAAACCGACGCCAGGAAGCTGGGTGAAACCGGTATCCTGGAGAAGAGGGACCGGTGTTGTTGGGTGATACTGACAACACCTAGAGAAGGAACTACACTTCTCCGTTGGGTGAAACCGACACTAGGAGCTGGGTAAAACCGGCTACCTTGTAAAGGAAGGGAAGTTCCAGGTAGGAATCAATATCACCAGGGTATTGAGGCTTCGGGGGCAAATCAGAACTGCCCCATTCTGGAAATCCCCGCTAGTGGGATAAGCATTTATAAGAAGCGCATAGGCGGGAAGTTCGAATTCGCCGCCACTAGAAGAGCGAGCTGTTGGACGAACGGCGGGCTTAGCTTGGAAATACGAGAATATATGCTTGGATGTAAGTATACTTAGGATTAGAATATATGCTTAGGATGTAAATATATGCTTTCAAACCAGATATAACTTGTCTACGATGTTAAATCCCTAAGACCCTGGACCACAACTACCGACAGAAGCCACGAGGCCTACAAGACCCCCACAGGGACGTGTTCTAGAGAATACAGGGGGCACATGGTGCGTGGCGTTGTCCGAACGAAGGACCGATATTAAACGTAGAACAAATATTACCGCCAGGTTTGTTACAAGTTTTGGCGCCCGAACAGGAACTCGAAAGTCCAGAAGCTCCTTCAAAGTAGAGGAACAAGGACTAGAAAATCCAATGATACCTCAGAGAAGAGGGACAAGGATTAGTAAGTCCAAAGACACCCCAGTAGAAAAAGGATACGGACATAGAAGTCCAAAGACACCTCATAGAAGAGGAACAGGGACTTAAAAAGAGTCAAAATGAACGAAAATCCAAAGAAAGGAAGCTCTTGGATTTACAAACTGACAGAGGCTCGTATCATCGTAGAATTTAAGAAACGAGGAGTAAACCCCAACGAAGAAGATTCAAGGGAGAAATTGTTATCTACGCTTCGAGAAAGGATGATGCAAGGAACTTCCGCAGCAGTAGACACTACAAACGCACAATTCAGCACTCCGCAGAGAAGCACTTCATCCTTAAGGTAGGCGTTTAGTCTAGAGAGCGAAAAACAAGCTTATTTTCGAAAACGTTTTTCTCAGCTTCTTTATTAGATATTACAATTACAAAATTTTCTAGGACATAATGCTATCCTTATCGAATGGAAAAAAATGGTTAACATCGTCCAGTGTTTTTATTTCCAATTTTCAGACGGCGCCAAAGTCGAGTCCTCAATAAAAAGGTGTTCCCATGGCGGACTAACAATCTTCGGATTGGAACGTTTGAAATAAAAATAGGAAAAAATTTTTTAATGAGGAAGGTTAGCCACATGGTAATTCACCGCCGTTTGCCAAAAATCGATAATAGAAAAAAAGGCGGCTATTTTAAAAACACTGTACGAAAATCGACATATTTTTGCACCGTTTGCGTCCTGTAAATTTTTATATTATAAATTTTTTTCCAAAAATCTGGTGAATTACCATACAAAACACCTTAATAAAAAATCGTACAAAGTTTCTTCAAAATCGATGTAGTGGTTGCGGAGATTGTTTGTTCGCCATGGGAACACCTTTTTATTGAGGACTCGATTTTGGTGCATTCTGAAAATTGAAAAAAAAAACGCGGGACGATGTAAACCATTTTTTCCCATTCGATAAGGATAGTATTATGTCCTAGAAAATGTTGTAATTGTAATATCTAATAAAGAAGCTGAGAAAAACGTTTTCGAAAATAAGTTCTTTTCGCTCTCTAGACTAGACACCTACCTTAACGGATGTAAGAACCATCAGGAGAAGAGAATTGCAGCGAAGAGAGAGATCAGCCATCAACGCGGATAACCCACACCCGCACATGGGTCATTGGACGACGCTAGACTTCTACGACGCTCCATAGACGAAGATCTCGCAAGAACAGCAGCGGAACTAGCGTTGCCGCTTCAAAAGACCCCAAAAAGACCAAGAGGAATTGAACTGTTACGTCCTAAGACCACAGAAGGCGCTTTCGTTTTAGGGAAGAATGAAATGGTAGCTAGAATCTTCCCAGGGAAGAAAGCTGCGTCGAGATATCGAAGGCAAATCAAAGAAATAACGAAAGTGATGATTGAGGGACTTTGGCCATTATAAATGATTTTGTAAAAAAGAAAATTATTAAGCGAACTTCGAAAAATCTAAGAGGGTATTTCTTCACAGAGATGCGCATGAAACGCTAACAATCTGTGGGAGAGGAGCAAGGAAAATCCTTTAATACGAAGATGCACATGAAGTGCTAGCAATCCGTATAAAAGTCTAGGTTAGGATTCCTCGCTACAGAGATGCAATAAGGTTGCTAACGATCTGTAGACAAGGAAGAAGGGACTACTACTCAGCGATGCAATAAGGTTGCTGACAAACTGAGTAGCAGTATGGGATAGGATTCCTCGCTACAGAGATGCAATAAGGTTGCTGACAATCTGTAGACAAGGAAGAAAGGACTACTACTCAGCGATGCAATAAGGTTGCTAGCAAACCGAGTAGCAGTATGGGATAGGATTTGCACTCAGCGATGCATCGAAATGCTGACAAACCGAGTGAGGATAGGACCCAACGATGCACCGAAGTGCTGACAATCGGGTGGAGGTTAGGAAGAACAGAGAAAAACCAAGGGCTTACTTTAATTTAAAATTACTTGGTTTATTCGACCCGAGACTATGTCTACGTTTCGAACTCTCTGCTCGTTGGAACAAGAGTAAGCCAAAAATACAATGTTTCGGAGCCCTTATATAGTGGAACAATGTTTACAAAAATGTTCCCTATTCCTACATTTTCCACAAGTTCGTAAGGGCGGTTTACACAAGATATTTGTTCTTACATGCTATGTAATATGTAAGTGCTACGTTTGTCGGTTTCTGCATTTGGCATCTTTTTCTAAAAGACATATGTTTCTATAATATACATGGTTAGTGACGTTATACAGTTCCTTAAAAATACAAAAAGTTATCTACCCTTCACCGATCTTCGAGAAAATTTCGTTTGTTTGACTTGTATATCTTTAGAGGATACTTTAGAGGACAGCCGCCTATGCACTGTCATATGAAGACGAAAGGATATTCGGGGGTACCCAAGTTTGCTTTTGGTTTACGATAAGGGGCCTCCCGTTCCTATGTAAGACGGGATGAGAGGCTAATATTATAATATATTTTACTAAAAGTGAACTTATCTAGGTATAGGGGTATAATTGCACTGAATGCAGTTGCCGGACGTAACAGAACCCATCCGACGAAGCCTTGATTTCGACGACAGAGGCATGGGGATCCAGGAAACTCCATCCGGAAGTGGTTGAAATTAACATGGGACCAGGAGTATCGGATTAAGGACTGGTCACAATCTATGAAGGGAAAATAGGGCAGCATTGCCAGAAGAAATGAAATTCATAAACCAAATCCGCAAATGGAATTGCGTTTACGATGGAAACACAGATGTCCACACATTTTTGGAACGTGTAGACGAAATGTGCGACAGCTGCATCATGAGTCCAAACAACTTGTTGGAATGCATCGCGATACTACTAAAGGATAAGGCTCTTGCTTGGTTTCGGAACAACCGAAGGCACTGGCGTGACTGGAAAGAATTTGAAGAAGACTTGATTAGTTTCTTTGCTCCAGGAGACCTCCAGTGGCAACTGGAAGAAGAGATCCGCAACAGGAAGCAGGAACTGAATGAAACAACAAGAAACTACATCACCAGTCTACAAACTCTTAAGAGAGAACACCGCGATATGAGTCTTCAAGCCCAGGTCGATAGACTATTTAAAAACCTTAGGACAGAATATCAACAATACATCCGGAGAACCGACGTCTACAACATACAAGATCTCACACGGTACGCTGACGATTACGAAAAATACGTCCTCTACCCGAAGAACCAAAAAGCTACCGCAACGACCGTAGTAACGAAAAAGAAGAAAAGTACAGAAATCTTAACTGTTAACAACCCGTACAATAGGAAAGAATGCTGTTGGCGTTGCGGACAACGAGGACACCGGATGGCCAATTGTAAAAATGAGAGAAAACTATTTTGTTCCTGGTGTGGCAAGAAGAATACACTCAGTAAGGACTGTAAGTGTCCAAAACCTGAATTTAAGAAGAAAACAACGAAGTCAGAGAGCAAAGAAGAGCCAAAGCCAACCACCAGTAGCAGTCAAGAATCAAAAGAACCTATGAACCAACAAGATGCGGTTATGGTCATTTCCGACAATCGAGTATACTTGGATCTCAACATAGAAGGACAACCTCACAGAGGTTTGATTGACACTGGGGCCATCCAATCCTACATAGGAAAGGAGGTATGGGAAAAACTTAATCCCGAAGGAAACATACCCCTACAGCCATCAGTCCGAAGGGCTACGGTGGTGGACGGAAGAGACGTTCCCATAGAAGGATTCGTCTCAGTCAATATCACTATAAGAGGACGACGACACCAGGTTACCTTCTACGTGATGAAGAACTTGAAACCGAGAATAATTCTGGGTGTGGACATCTTGAAGAAAATAAAATTAGGACTCGAGTTCTCAGAGGAAGCTGATGAAGAGATGAATGGACCACTCACAATAAGCACCATCAGCTGGGTGAAAGCCGAGGAAACATTGAAGAAGGAATTAGAGAAGCTCGAAACTGTAACAGGTCCCACAGACCTGATCGAACATCGTGTAAAATTAGAAACGGATCCATCCATCAAAACCAATACCCAAAAGGGCGAAGCCTGGAAAAGTTGCATCCCACAGTTGTTAAGGAAGACAGCTCTAAGGGAAAACCACGACGAAGCCACCGCAGGACATATGGCTATCACCAAAACCAAAACCCAAATAACTCGATATTCTGATTGGCCAAGGATGCACGGCGAAATAGCAGATTTTGTTCGCCGATGTGAAAAACGTCAAGGATACAAACCAGCTAATATCAAACCAGCCGGTACTATGGGCTTTATGATCATTTCCCATCTCTGGGAGGTAGCATCTAACGATATTTTTGGACCCGATATCCGTTCGTCCAGCGGCAATGGCTGCTTAGTGGTTGTTCGAAATAAAGTTACAGAAAGGGTTGAGGTACAGCCCTTAAAATACCAAAAGGGCGTACCACACTTAGAAGGTCTTGAAAAATTACAAAAGACCTTCGAATTGGTAAGGCTAACAGAAGCATGTACCAGTTCGAAAAAATACTACGACCGGAAACGACAGAAATGGTGGCCACGAGTTGGCAACCGTGTAAAGAAACGGGAGCACCCTCTGTCGGATGCCACTGAAAGATTCTCGGCAGAATTGACGCCATCATTCCCGGACATATTTAAAAGAACAAAAGTGCTCTGACCAGTCGTAGTAGAGATAACAGCCGACAGAGGGCACCTATCACAAGCATCGTGCTTTCTTTCATTCTGTTGCAGTAAACCACCATGGCGACTCCCACAGACAGCACGTTTCATCGGGAAGCTTTTGAAAACCTGTGGGAGGAGGTTATGGCCGAAAAGAAGGAAAAGAAGAAGAGTCGGGTGGTTCCTTATTGGAAGAAAAAGGGAAACATATCGACACAAGAAAAACCCACCAGGATGCGGCCCGTGACCTGGAGGGCATCCAGCAACTTCCCATGCGCTTTCAAGGACCAGCCGTGAGAGGGGGAAAAAGTCGCGGTACCAGCACTACCGCCGAGGACGCCACCACGAGCCTGGTCACCAGTTCCCCGGGCATGGTCTCCGTTGCCCGATATGCCACCACGGGGACACACAGCGGGACCAGCGCCAGAGCCACCTGCTCGAGAGTCACCCTCCAGCTTAGATCTCGAGGGTGAAATCAAGGCCCTTGCGGAGGTACTTCAGGACCCTCCAAAGGAGAACCAACCCCCGAAAGAGAAGAACCCGAAGAAGAAGCTCCGGGGGAAAAAGAGGATCACCTTGGCGGACGGATCGACTCAAGTAGTTCGCTATTTTAAAAATAGGGTAACGAACATTATAAAATAAGTGTATATGTTGTGACGTGGCATTTTGCCACCTCTCCAGGTGGGAGCACTTTTTATTTCTCTTTTTTTTTGTATTGTTTCTTTTCTCTGTTTTATTTTTTTTTGCTTTTTCGTTATGGATCATTTTTATTAAGGATTATTATTGATTTTATTGGCGGCTATGGCGAAGTCCAGGGATCTCCCTGAGAGAAGGGGGACCCTTAAACATTAGTTAAGCGCCTTTATCGTATTTCTTTTCTTTACGTTTTTTTTTCTCATTCTATTATCATGTTATTTTTTTCCTTGTGCGTACTATATCGAAATTTATTGTATTATATTCTTTTCTTGTTTGGCGCTATTCCTATGATGTAAGATTGTTTTTTTTTTCGGAAACTATTGCAAATGTGTGCGAGACCGTGAGCGTTTACTTAGCTCCATGTAAGAATAGGTAGGGCACAGCCTCCCTTTTCCCCTACTCTGAAACCCTCTTTCCTCCCTCGCGAATTTCTCCTTTTCCCTTTTTGGACCCTAAAGAATTATTCCCGTTGCGGTACCCTCGTTCGCGTATCCCTTATCGCCGGATAACGACAACGCAAGGTCTACGCCGATAAGGAAGATTCGCCGGCGACGAATCCTTTGATAAGGAAGGACACTAGTAGAGGCTATCGACCCGAAGGTCTAGCGGAAAGAGGTCAGCACCTCTTGGCCCAATTAAGTAGCGGACCCCCCAGGAAGGGGAAATTGGAGCATGGATGTCCCGCAAATTAGCGGCGACCTCCAGAGATACTTGGACCGCCGAGCCGTGCCACGTGGATTTGTCGTAGAGTTTTGTGCTGCTGGAGTGATTGAGAAAAGAATAAGAAAAAGGACTCGTTGTTTCGCCCGCGTGGTTTTTCTTTTTTGTTGTTTGGTGCGACACCATCAGCCTTCGACGAAGTGCCTGGGTCGATCCTCTGGAGCGGAGGCGGAGTGCTACCACGTCATCGGCGAGCCATCCGGCGACAAAGGTAACGAGAAGGGTACCGCACCCTTTCTCGTTTCTCCTTCCCCCTTTTTATTCGTTCTTTTCTTTTTTTTTTGTTCTTTTCGGTTCCCGCTCTCGTTATCCCTTGTAAAAGTTTATGGTGTCCGTCCCTTTTCCGATTTAGTTGAGCCCCCATCGCGTCTTTTCTGTCCCCCTTTGGATCACCCCCCCTTGTTATCTTTAGCTGTGCCCCCGTGCGATCGTGTTGTAACACGGTTTCGCGTTCTTTTTTTTCTTTTTTTCTTTCGATTGTAATGAATTTTTTTTTCTTTTCGTTTTTTTTGGTGCGTCATAATTCGAAAATTTTTCTGTCGCGTTCCCCCCGTTCCTCTCAGTATCGAATTTTCTTAGTTTTGTTACGGGATAGAATTACGTTTATTGTTCATATTTTCGATTTTTGCTGCGTTTTTTTTTTGTACCGCGAATTCATTTTTTTTTTCTTTTCCTCTCTTATTCACGAAATTGTAGTTGTTTTTTTTTTTCAATAAATTGCGCGTTGCGCCTTTTTTTCTATTATTTCCCGCGTGAGTCTCCTTTTTTTTCTGAGAAGGAGGCAGGATCCCCTCTGGGACTCCTGCTCTCCCTGAGTTCGCCGAGCCCCCCTTTACTCCCTCTCGTGATTATTGAGTTGTTTTCTTTTTTTTTGTCGGTGCAGTTCCTTTTTGTTGTTTTCAGGAGTTTCTTTTTTTTTATTTCGTTTTCTTGCGTACCGCGTCAGGATCCCCAAAAAAGGATCCTGACTGGCGCCCAATAACCCCTTGGAGCTCTTACGAGCAAGGGTGCCCTCCCTATAACGACCCTTACCCTCGCGGGAAGGGACGAAGGGGCAGGATTTGTAGACGCCGGTATCTCCGTGTCCACCTAGAAAGGGGAACCGGGGAGAACGGTGGTCGCAATGTATTGTAACGTGGAAAATTTCACCCGTTCCATTATATCATAAAAATCTCGCTAATTTTTATAATTTATGTCTTGCTTTTTGTCTTCTCGGAATTCTCTTGTAAATTCAGGCAATCGGGAATAATTGAGATAACCCAGTGCTCAGAAATCTCCCGGGAACCTGAAGAACTGTAATATCGCATTTATTATTCTTGTAGTTGCATTTTTATGTTCTATTATGTTAACGAATCGCATCATATCATTCTCGCAATATCGAATATTTCTGCCTAACGCTGTCACCTTATTCCCTTCCCTTCCAAATTCCTTGCCAATGTTACGTCCTAAGACGACAGAAGGAGCGCTCTCGTTTTTGGGAAAAAGGGGTAGCAAGGATTTTCCCAGGGAAGAAAGCATGCATCGAGATATGGAGGCTTAAATAATGATATTTGAACAATAGATTGGAGATAATAAAGAGAAAATTTACAATTTAATCAAATAGGAAAGAGAGAAAAAAAAAATACAAAATATGTAATTATTAAATAAATGGATCGATTAATTTCAGTCCCCCTTTTGTTGCTTTATATTTTAATAAATGCGAATTTTCTATAAAAACAGGTTCACCCGTATCTCCAAAAAATTTAAAATGAGTATATAATTCCCTTCTGGGGTCCCCCTTTGGAATTTTGTCTGGATCAGGTCTTTCGATGTAATCGACAGACCTGAACCTTCGTGGAGTCTTCCAGAAGGTCCTGATTGTAATTTTAACGAATTCAATTTTTGTTATTGAAGGTTTTTTTGGATGTTGTTGTTGTTGTTGTTGTTGTTGTTGTTGTTGTTGTTGTTGTTGTCTTTCAATAAATTGTTTTTCAATTTGTTCTTCTATGGTCTTCATTTGATCTAGGTATAAAGGCACGTAGAGGGCTTTAAGAAATTTCCTTCTCCGTACGTTTTTGCCTCCCCGGGTTGTTTTCCTGAGGCGTTTATTAGCCACTAAAATTTGGTTGAGTGGTTAATTATTGAAAATAAAATAAAATAAAATAGTTTTGAGGCAAGGGTTGTTTTGGGAATCTTTCACAGGGATGCATTAATGATGCTAACCAACTGTGAAGGCGGAATACGAGGGAATCTTTTTACAGAGATGCATTAATGATGCTAGCTTCCGTAAAAAGATTAAGGAAACTTTCGCAAAGATGCATTAATGATGCTGACAGTCTGCGAAAGAGGAAATGTAAGGAATCTTTATACAGGGATACATTAGTGATGCTAACTCCCGTATAAAGATTGAGGAAAGGTGATTAGAAAAAAAAATATTGAAAACCAAGGGCTTAATTACTCTTAGAAACGATGAAATCTTGGTTTTTTTTTTATATTCTCTTTAAAATTCTTACAGTTTGGAGATCTTGACTCTAGCAAAGTTAGAAGACAAGTAAGCGATGTACAATGATTTTTGGGCGCTTATATAGGCCGAAAATCGTTTTCTGTCCCTTAGGACCAAATACATTTTGAATTTCGTCGGTCTTTCTCTCATATTTCTCTCTTTGTTTTAAACGGCTTTCCTGTAGTTTCTCTCTTTGTCGTTGTTACTGTCTTTCTTCAAAAAGAAAATATCCTTTTCTATTAAGTTTATGCAGTTTTGACTTTTATGGCTTTTAAGTGACAATGACAAGTCATAGGAAAGATCTACTGTCTTTCTTTAACCTATTGGAAAACTCCTTGTTTAATACATATGTCTTGCATGGGTCAATCGCCTATGCACTGTAGTATATAAGCTTAGCTCTATATAAAAAAAAAAGGTACTTGAGAAGGTCTACGTTAACCATTCGCAGTGAGAGAGAAGAACTCTTATATGAAATGAGAGTAGTAACGCAGTTCTCTGTTTTAAATTCTAGTTAAATTTACTATGTCTAATATTCAGATTGATTTTATTAATCGTCGGACGTAACACCAATAAGATCAGGAAGATCGGCACGAAGAAGAGACGAAGGAAGACAAGGAGGATCAACGCTCCCTCAACATTTGAAAGAAGGAGAAGGAAGACTCCCGCTGGCGCTCATGACAGCGCTAGAACAGAGAAGGAAGGAAGACATACTGATTCCCGAGAGAGACAAGGAGAAGGATGTCACGGATCTATCGCTTACGGCCATCTAGCGATTCGCAGGAGACGGGTCAATAATGGAAAAATGGGTCCATGTCCTAATTATCGCCCGAGAACTTGTCGTAATTCCCGAATCCTGCCGTGAAAAGGATGGCGCTATCACTAGTAACGCAAGGAAGCCGAAATCAGCTAGAGAGAGATTTCTGAGCCTTCATAGAGTGCGGACTGCAGCTTTTGGTGCGATCTACGCGTTTCGAGGAGCCCACTATCTTTTTTTTGGAATTTTGGATTTTCAAGGAATTGTGCCATAGACCGAAATTTTTGGATACTTTCGGTGACCGATCGTCGTGGTGAGTGCCCTCGGCGGGTCTTATTTTGGTGATTTTTTTTGGCATTCCCTTCCTACCTCCTATCGCCTACTTCCTATCGAATCCCTCATTACTATCTCCTATCGCGTAATTTTGAAATAAGAAAATAAAAAAATATTGATTTGTTAGTCGGAAGGTTCCCGAATAAATTATATTTTTGTTTTCTTTTGTGCAGTTATTAGTTATTTCTTTTTATTGCGAATAAATTCGAAATTTCGTTAATTCCGATTAAATTATCTCCTTTTGTACGGTTAATGATTCTTTCTTTTTGTGAATAAATTCGAATTTTTGTTAATCCCGAGAAAAGTCGTCTGGATTTTCTTTTGTTTTAATTTCTGGATCAATCCAGACAACGGATTCCCTCTGGGAGGGTCTTTCAGCTCTCGCTGAGTTAGACCGGGCCCCCTCAGAGCAGATCCGTGTCCACTAGGACTGGCGCCCAATTTCGTATTTATTTTTCCTTTTTTGTTTTGTTTATGGTGAGCAACAAGTTTTGAGGAGGAAATTTGGGGCAATCCTACCAACTTTGGCTGAGATGGCAGGCACGCTACAGTATATGTATGTATAAGTGTATAAAATGTAAAAAAAGAGAGAGAAACCTTGTAAAAAAGGATTTGTTTAATAGCGCCACTGTTCGAGATCGGTCCAGGAGAGGGGCTGAGCCAGGGCTCTCTGGACAGTCTCCTTCTCCGGGCCAGTCCCCACTCGCTGCTGTCCCCACCTTCGGCAGACAAGGATCGGCGAGTCTCGCTGGGCGAAATCGCCGGCAGAACTTTCAGTCTTCAGCTCGCCGAGAGCCGTTCCAGACGCGGAACTAATGTTAATGCCTTACAGCGCCTGTATTCTGGTTCCCTGAACCATATCCACTTTCCAACCGCGAGGCGACCTCGCGTGCTCTCCTTTACCTTTGACGGTGCGGACCCCGCACCATCCTTACTCTTGCTAGAGACTTCCCGAGGACTCTCTCGGGATTTCTTTCCACTGTCGGGAGTAGCCCTTCGTTGCTTTCCCTCCCTTCAGTTTCGGCTGCATCCAGCAGCCCTTGACTTACAAGGAAAGGTCTCCAACCCGACCTCACCGATTTCAATAATTTTTGGATATGTTTTAAAGGGGTGAAAACCACCCCTAAAGTTTTATCCGAAAATCGTTTTTTTTATCATATCTCGGCTTCTAATTAATATTTTTTAATAAAACGAAGTGGAAAATATTTGTCGTAAGAAGTCGAAGATTTTAGGTGTATTTATGACCCAAAGGGTTGCAACCCTTATTTTGTATTTGGAGAAAACTAGATTTGTTATGCTTTTTTTCTTTATAAAAACCAGGATATGAACTGAAAAAAATAAAAAAAAAGCATTATCGATTACTCTATCGAATATTTCAGTTGTCGTGTTTCAGGATTTTTTACGCAACCGCCCCCAAATACCGCAAACTGCCCCTTAAAATAATACATCGCATGTAATGATGAAAACAATTTTTTTTTGCTTGAGATTTATTACACGTGGAAACAGAATGTAATTTATATAAAAAAACAATCATTTTATACATTTTTTGTAATATAGTAATATAAAAGGGGTGATAAAAGTCACCCCCAAAAGTGAATTATTCAATATAACTCGATATTTATTAATATTTTTTAATGGAACTGATTAAAAATGATTTTTGAAGGGAAGATTTATCCTCTCTTACGAAAGGATTTTTTACGCAACCGCCCCCAAATGCCGTAAACTACCCCTTAAAGTAATACAACGCATGTAAACGATGAAACAAAATGTTTTTCTTAAAATTACTTAAATTTAATAAGTTAGTAAAATATAATATTGTTTTAATATTATATTAAAGGTACCTTTTTGTGACTATTATTAGAGTTGCTCATTATTATCATTATTTTGTGAATTGTAATATTAAAAGAAAATTTAAATATTTATAGTTTTGTCGAGAAAAAGTAATAATAATAATAATAATAATAATAACACAATAACAATAATAATAATGATGATAATGAGCATCTATAATAATAATTATAAAAAAGTAACTCTAATATAATATAAAACAATATTATACATATTTTACTAAAATATTAAATATAAATAATTTTAGAGAAAAAAAATTTCTTCATCGTTTACATGCGCTGTATTACTTTAAAGAGTAGTTTACGGTATTTGTGGGCGGTTGCGTAAAAAATCCCTTCGCAAGAAAGCATAAGTCTTCCCTTCAAAAATAATTTTTAATCAGTTCTATTAAAAAATATTGATAAAAATTGAGTTATATTGAATAATTCACTTCTGGGGGTGACTTTTATCACCCTTTTTATAATACTATATTACAAAAAAATGTTTAAAATGATTGTTTTTTATATAAATTACATTCTGTTTCCACATGTAATAAATCTCAAGAAAACAAAATTTTGTTCATCATTACATGCGATGTATTACTTTAAGGGGTAGTTTACGATCTCTGGGGGCGGTTGCGTGAAAAATCGTGAAACACGACAACTGAAACATTCGATAAAGTAAACGGAAATGCTTTTCTTTATTTTTTTCAGTTCATATCCTGGTTTTTATAAAGAAAAAAAGCATAAAAAATCTAGTTATCTTCAAATATAAAATAAGGGTTGCAACCCCTTGGGTCACAAATACAATTTGTGCGAGACTGTAACGACGGGCAAATCCCGATCACCACTGGGGCTAATCCCCGAAGGAAAGACAACCCGAGAAAACCTCGAGTTGTCTCAAAGACACTACAAAGTGCGAACACCGCACTAGAAAAAGGAAGCGAACTCCGCTTAAGGAAGTGCGAACACGGCACTAGGAAAGGTATAACGCGAACACCGCGCTAGCTCTACGATCACGAGAACGCCTCGTGGGATAAGGTATGGATGGTTGGTTTTACCAGACTTACCAGTGTAGCCTAAAAGCATACATAGAGTCCCCGTCTGAAGGGGCTCGGGTCGAGCGAGCGACTGCCTGGAACGGCAACGATCTCGCCGATATCGTGCTCGATGAGATCGCTGCGAGGTGGGAGACGCTGCGAGTGGGGACCAGCTCCGGGAGAGGGAGACTGTCCGGTGGGTCCCGGCTCAGCTCCGCTCCCCCCTTACCTTTCGCGATCGCGATCAAACTCCCCCCCATTGACGCGTAAAGCGAGTGCAGCGTCAATGCACCACCATGACCGGAAATGACACCAAACCGCGCGAAGATGAAAATTTGCCGCGATTCGTGGAGAATTCCCACGCCAAATTGTCGAAACTTGTTGGAGCCACGGATTTGTTGTCAAACATTAACCGGCACGCTGTGTTTACCCTAGTGAAGGTAAATAATGTTTCGCGATATTCAAAATTAAATTAAATTAAATTAAATTAAATTGAACCGATTCCGACCTCGGCTACCGATTCTCAGCTTTAAAAGGACACATGCCCGCATTACATGATGCAGCCGAAGTGGTTGAACCCAAGAGGTAAATGTTTACCTAGGAATTCGTATCTGTCGCAGGGAGTCTACATAATTGTGAAAAACTCCGCTGGATCTCTTTATTCGCTGTTTTTACGAGAGCGACTCGAGCCACCGAGTCCACTCCCGGAATTAGTTTTAGGATCCGACCTAAACTTCACCTGCAGGGTGGATTATTAGGATTTTTTATGATCACGATGTCCCCTGGCTTAAACGCATCCGTTTTTGTACGCCACTTGGAACGTGATTGAAGCGTGGACAAGTATTCAGAGGACCATTTTTTCCAGAATGCCTCTGTGATCCTAATTGTCCGCTGCCATCGATTCAAGGTTGTTTCCATGAGATCGAGCGTTGACCTCTCCGGAGGAGCGAGGAGCGCTCTCCCTGTTAGAAAATGCCCTGGAGAAAGCATTTCTAGACTCTCTAGGTCGTCGTGAATTTTCGCGATCGGACGAGAATTGAGGCATGCCTCCACGCGACATAAAATTGTAACAAATTCTTCAAATGTGGGTACAAATTTCCCCACAATACGTTTTAAATGGTATTTGACCGTTCGAACGCCACTTTCCCAGATTCCTCCCCAATGTGGACTTGCTACTGGGATAAATTGCCAATCTATACCGGCAAGTGGCTCGAGATCGTGGGTGGCTGCATGTCTCAAGGCGGCCTTGAACGCACGCCTGAGTTCCGCATTTGCACCCTGAAAGTTTAACCCGTTATCGCTATACATTACGGAAGGTCTACCGCGCCGCGCCGCAAACCGAGAAAACGCAGCTAAAAATGACTCGGTGCCATAATTAGACACTAGCTCCAAATGAATCGCTCTAGTGGCCAGACACACAAACAAAGCGATGTAAGCTTTCCGTGTTCTTGACCCTCGACCTGAACTAATGTTAATTATAAACGGCCCTGCGTAATCCACTCCAGTGTGGGAAAACGGGTGACTTCGCGTAACTCTAGGTGCGGGGAAAGAACCCATAAGTTGGGTACCTACCGATGCCCTTTCCCGCACGCACACTACGCAACCATGCAGGATGCGCTTGACTGCTGATCGGGCATTAATGACCCAAGCTTCTTGTCTTAACAAGGTCAAGGTTAATTGCAGTCCGCCATGAAGAGAGCGGAGATGTATGCTACGAATTAGCATATCTGCAACATGGCCAGGAGGAAGCAACAACGGGTGCTTTTCGTTCTCTGACAAGGACGAATTTCGGAGTCTTCCTCCGACTCGAATTAATCCGTTAGAGTCCAAAAAAGGATCCAAAGAAAGGAGTCGTGATCGAGAGGGTAACTTCTCCTTTCGCGACAAATGGAGTAAATCCCGTTGAAATTCCGCCGCCTGCACCATTCTGAAGATCGAGAGCTGCGCGACCTGTAACTCATGCACCGAAAAAAGGACTCATGCACTGTTGTGGGATCTCGACATCTATCTACAAATCGTCGTACATAGGCGATTATTCTAATCGTTTTTGGCCACGATGAGAACCTGTCAAAGAATGCAAGGTCGTTGTCCTCTGGCTTATGTACGTGGAGAGCAGTTGTCCGTCTTTCCTCCTCTGTGTCGAGCTCACGATGAACAGTGACGAGTTCCGAATGCAGAAAGTCAGGCCCATTCCACCATAACCTGGAATTTACTAATTCTGAGGGCGGGATGCCCCGAGAGTTCAAGTCCGCTGGGTTGATGGTGCCCTTGACGTGAGCCCATCGAGCCTCCGGGAGTTCCGTCTGGATGTACGAGACGCGATTGGCGACGAACACCTTCCATTTAGACGGCTGTTGGGTGATCCAGGCCAGCGTGATCTGCGAGTCTGTAAAGCAGGAAATGGAATGGACCGGTCGAGACAGAGAAGCTTTTACATGCAACAAAAGCTTCGTTAGGAGTGCAGCAGCTACCAACTCTAATCTAGGGATTGATACTGTTTTAATAGGTGCTACTTTGGCCTTGGCCATTATCAAGTTAACCGTTACTGTCCCATCCAAGGCCGTAACCTTGGAGTATACTACAGCACCGTACGCTAAGGACGATGCATCGCAAAATCCGATTAACTCGAATCGACTGCCGGGTCGAAAGTTGTCCCATCGAGGTAACTTTAGTTTTTTCAGCTCCCCTAGCTGATTATATGCGTGAAGCCACTTGGAGCGCGTGGGCTCCGGAATCTCCTCATCCCAAGAAAGTTTCAGCAGCCACGTTGATTGCATTAATTGCTTTAATACAATCGTTACCGGAGAAATCCAGCCCATGGGATCGAAGATCTTGGAATTCTCGGAGAGTAACGTTCGCTTGGTGACTGTAGTAACCACCTCCGTGCTGATCTGGAACAAAAACATATCCTCCACCGTATCCCAAGCTATGCCTAAAATTTTGTGCTGATTCTCCTCTGGATCGGAAAAAATAATGTGATTCTCTGGAGAGGAGACTACATTAGGATTTCGGGGGGCGTTAGTAGCCTATTTACTGAGTGAAAACTCTCCTTTCGAGAGCAATTTCACCAACTGGTTTTGGATTAGTTCCAAAGAAGCAATGTCATCTGCACCGAACAGCAAGTCATCTACGTAAACCGATTCGAACAAGACCCTCTGTGCGTGCGGAAATTCATTTCCAAAACGAACGGCAAGTTCCTCCAGAACTCGCATCGCTAAAAACGGCGCGGGACCGGTCCCGTAGGTAACGGTATTTAATTCGAAAGTTTGCTCCCCACGGGGAGTTTGCCAAAGAATCGATTGTAACGCGCGATCTTGAGGTCGGACAAGTATCTGGCGGAACATCTTGACGACGTCCGCTACTCCAGCAATTTGGTAACCTCGCCAATTTAGTAAAATAGAGGTTATGTCCTTTTGTAATTTTGGACCTACCAACAGGACATCGTTGAGTGATATTCCCGTGCTTGTCCTGCTAGACGCATTAAAAACTACCCTGACCTTTTCCTTTCCTGACACCGACTTGACAACCGCATGGTGAGGAAGGTAAACTCGATTCTTTGCAACCAACGAAGTATTTGAAATGGGAGTCATGTGTCCAAGCGACACATACTCTTGCATGAATTCAACGTATTGTTCCTTCCGGGTAGGATTATTAATAAAACTCTTGCCTACCCGGCGCAAGGAAGCTTCTGCTATATGCCGAGAAGCTCCTAAATTCGAACTATCGAAACCGGGTTTGAACGGAAGCGCAACCACAAACCGCCCATTGGTATCCTGCTCTACTGTTTTCTGAAAGAACTCCTCACAGAAATGATCCTCATCCGAGACGGAGGTCGACTCGGGAACCTCTTCTAACTCCCAGAATCGCCGCAATCCCTGTTCTAAATTGCAACAATGATGCACCGTGGTCGTTGTAGCACGCGTGTGATGGGGTAAAACGCCCGAAACTACCCATCCGAAAATGGTTGATTGTGCTAATAGTGCACCGTCAACAGAGGTCAACGATCTGTTGGTCAAAAGCTGCGGGTAATAATCCGCGCCGATAAGAAAGTCGATCGGTGAACACGAAATTTCCGCCTGATCTGCGAGATCCTCTGGTTTCAATTCGGGGAAATTCGATGGTGAAAAGGACGCAGGCATGTAACCAGTTATTTTTGGAAGTATCAAGGCTGACGCAGTCAAAGCCGCCTGACTGCCCTTGAGTGAACGGAAATGTATCACCGCTTCCCCTTTAACTTTTAAAGAAACCTGTCCTGAAACCCCGGAAATTGAGGCATTAACTGGAACCCGTTTAACCCGAAGCAGTTGCACTAAATTTTCGGTAACGAACGACGATTCTGACCCCGGATCTACTAAGCCTCTTGCTACTACGTGTCTTCCGTTGTTTGAAGACACCTGCACTAAAACGGTAGCAAGCAATACCGTTTGCGTATCGTTAACACTTAAATGTGTATTAATTTCCGCGTTGGAAGATGTAGACGCGGGAGTGTCGGCCGGTGGGGAGGTAACTGTCGATAACCTGCTGACTGAGGTGTTCGTTTCCCCCAGGTGCAGCAAGGTATTGTGTGGCTTTGCACAGGTTTTACACCGGAAAGAGCTAGGGCATGCCGAAGTGAAATGACCACTTCGCAAACAATTCACGCATAGCTTCTTTCGGTGGACTAAATTTAATCTGGCTGGCGGTCGTAGACTCAAAAATTTCTCACAGCGAGTAAGCGAGTGATTCTGACCGCAGTGGACGCACTTGGAATTCCGCACACTCGCGGTATGTGATTTAATTGGCCGTTCAGGCCCCTTAACCACGCTGGATTTATTCAATCCTAAAGATTCCAGCATACTAACTCTACTCGACAAAAACTCGGTCAATTTCGCATATGTAGGATATTCCGCGAGGTCACTTATACATCGTTCCCATTTCAATCTAAAGGCTGGATCGAAACTACTGGCTACCAAATGAACGATGAGTGGATCCCAAAAGTCCACTGCATACTCTAAGTTCCGAAGTGCGTCTAAAGTGACAGCTACCGTGTCTCGTAATGTTTTCAAAGCCGTCAAATCGTTGCCGTCAACAGAACCTAACTGGGTAAATCGGTTAAGCAACGTCACCGTAATGATTCGGCGATTATGATACCTGGAGACCAGGGTGGTCCAGGCAATGTCATAATTGTCAGAACTCACCGTAAGAGCTTGAATTACTGTTCGAGCCTCTCCTACCAAACACGATTTTAAATAGTGGAATTTCTGAATTCCTGGCAACCCGGTATTGTCGTGGATCATGGCTTTGAACGTATCATGGAACGTTAGCCATTCGGCGTAATTACCACTAAACTTTGGTAAGTCGATTTTTGGAAGTCTCATTGAAGATGGGACATTGCACTCCGTGTGAGAACTGGAACTCGTATTAACGGGTGCCGAGTTCTCTTCTAAACGACCCAAATGATCTAAAATATAGCTTTCAACTGCCTCAAAAGCTTCTAAAGCCGACTCGTATACGTTGTTGAGGACGTATGGAGTGGCTGCTAAATCCTGCGGCTCATAACTCGCGCTGAATTTAATGTGACATTCCCGAATGTTGTCGTGGAAGTCGTTTGCGAGTTTCAATCGTTCCTCGAGATAACTAGAGGTGTAACGATTGGCTCCGCGTTTCTTAATATTAGTAAGAAGACGCACGAGATCTTCTCGATATACCGCGACGCTTACGGCGTATTCTCTTTTTAATTTGCCTTCTGCCATACTTGCTTTAGCTCTCCTAACCGAACCGAACGACCGAAAACAATCCTTGCTAACGACCACCGAAGAACGCTTTGTAACTTCTTAAATTTTGCCGATACCTCAAGTTTGACTTGAAATCCGGCTCGAAGGACCAATTTGTGCGAGACTGTAACGACGGGCAAATCCCGATCACCACAAATACAAAGAAACAAAGCGGAGACTACCGGTGGTAGCGCAGAACGTTCGGCTCGCTCGGACGGACAAGGGTAGGAGACGCTAATAAAGAAAAAGAAGAGACTTAACGAGAAACGTAACAATATATTTTCAACAATAAATAAAAAAAACTTAACAGAAAAAGAAAGGCACTAAGTCTCCGAGCGCGAGGCTCGTGCAATGAGTGCTAAGATACCCGAAAATGACGTGCAAAGCGAGCTCCGCTGTGACGCGCGAGGCGAACTCCGCCTGGACCAGGCGCTAGGGCGCCTGGAAGCCGGAGGGTTGGGAGCGAAAATGGGGCTAATCCCCGAAGGAAAGACAACCCGAGAAAACCTCGAGTTGTCTCAAAGACACTACAAAGTGCGAACACCGCACTAGAAAAAGGAAGCGAACTCCGCTTAAGGAAGTGCGAACACCGCACTAGGAAAGGTATAACGCGAACACCGCGCTAGCTCTACGATCACGAGAACGCCTCGTGGGATAAGGTATGGATGGTTGGTTTTACCAGACTTACCAATGTAGCCTAAAAGCATACATAGAGTCCCCGTCTGAAGGGGCTCGGGTCGAGCGAGCGACTGCCTGGAACGGCAACGATCTCGCCGATATCGTGCTCGATGAGATCGCTGCGAGGTGGGAGACGCTGCGAGTGGGGACCAGCTCCGGGAGAGGGAGACTGTCCGGTGGGTCCCGGCTCAGCTCCGCTCCCCCCTTACCTCTCGCGATCGCGAACACCTAAAATCTTCGACTTCTTACGAAAAATATTTTCCACTTTATTTTATTAAAAAATATTAATTAGAAGCCGAGATATGATAAAAACATGATTTTCGGATAAAACTTTAGGGATGGTTTTCACCCATTTAAAGCGAGTTACCGCACATAAAAAAAAAATACGTGTCTCTTAGTTTTTCGAGTACTACAACATATCCAAAAATTATTGAAATCGGTGAGGTCGGGTTGGAGACCTTTCCTTGTCAGTTATGGACATTCTGCCTCTTCGTGTTCAAGTACACACCGGTTATTGTGAAGCCTCCCACCACGAAGGTGTTTGGCTGTGCGACCTCACCTTTGAAAGGCATACGCGTTCGAACAACAATAACTAACGTTATGCGTTCGAGATTAAACCCGGCACCACTTCCAGGTTAACCCGGCTTTCGCTATGAAAGACCGAGTTTCAAAACGTAGCTGCCACCTCGAGTCCATCCCATTGCTGGGCGTCGCCTTCCCCGGTGGAGTGGTGTCCTGTTCTCTTTGCAGCCGCAGAGGAGCTGGGATTTCCCTTATACTTGGGGGCAACATTGCTTTTTAGGGCGCAGTTGGATCCCCTCAACCTCATCGAGTTGCATACTTGGCCTCGTGTTTTGCGCGGTGCCCCTTAAGCATATGTGCATTCGGACGGTGCGCAACTCGGTCTTATCATCATTATCATCAGTCTGACCGTTCTTAACACAGTATGCCGCAACTCTCGGTGTCGCCAATCACCCGACTGTCGAGCATATGCCGTTCATTACAGTACCCACCACTCTCCCTCAGGCGGGGCTTGGGGTGCCCGGCCCCGGGGCACCAAATTTATAACCCCTTTGGTCTTGGGCTCAGGAGCTTTATACCGTCTCCCCGAAGGGATAATGTGTCAGTGTGCTTTGTGTATGTGTCCAGTAGTATGGAAAAGTCTCCCTACGGGTCTTAAGCCCCCGAAGGCTCCACTAAGGAAAACCGCAGGAGCGCTGGAACCTCCTGTATGCACGTACGGATAGTGTAGCCTTGCGGCTGCATTTATCCGCCTGACGGTGTCGCCTTGCGGCTGCATCCGTTCAGTGACGGTGTCGCCTTGCGGCTGCATCCGTCCACGGGAGGTGTCGCCTTGTGGCTGCATCCATCCCGCAATTACCTACGTGCACCCGTACGGTAAAGTACACACCGGTGCAGACATTGCGCCAAAGCGCACCACATGTTGCTACATTTAGGTGCAACGTCCTCCACAAACAATAGGCGGCCGCCTGAGACCTCGCCGAAAGCCGGACACTCCAATTCTGACCCCCCTAACACCGAGATCAACACGCACTTGAGTGTCAATGACGGTCGATCCGTGCTGCTTGCCACCGTTCTGGTCAAGGTTAAGGCGGAGAACGGAAGACAAATCGTGGCCAGGGGGTTGGTGTATCTGGGCTCGGAGTCCTCGTTTGTGACCGAGAACCTGGTGCAATTACTCCGAATAAAACGCATCCCCGTTAATGCTTCGGTTAGCGGAGTAACGGGATCAGTTCCCCTGAAAGTCAGAGGGGAAGCTGTGTTACAGTTACAATCAGTCAAGGATGACCGATCGTCCTTGACTCTTATCGCTCTGATTCTACCCAAAATCACCGGTTACTTGCCTACCCCGTTTCCGCCGTCCAAATTTCCAAATATAACACCCACTGATTTTGCAGATCGCGCAGGAATCTTGCGATCCCCAATTGACTTCTTAGTCGGGGCAGATCACTATCCACAATTATTACGGAGCAAAAGAGAGTCATCTGTAGACCGCACCCTTCTGGCGCAGTCCACGATTTTCGGGTGGATCGTGTCCGGGATCTTGCCCGCTACCACACGCACTTCAACTGCAACCGTGCATCATTGTTGCAGTCTGGAAAAGAGTTTGCGACGTTTCTGGGAATTGGAAGAGGTAACTATTTCGATGTCACTATCAGAAGAGGATCAATAATGCGAAAATTTCTTCAAGGAAACCGTACAGCAAAATCCGGACGGGCGTTTCGTAGTGGGACTTCCGTTTCGTCCGGACAACACGGGGATAGAATTAGGCTCTTCCCGGCATATAGCGGAGGCCTCGTTACGTAGAACGCTAAAAGGTTTCGCGATTCATCCTTCTAAAAAGGATTCAAACGCCCAATTCGTGCAAGAATATCATTCCCTAGGACACATGTCACTTGTTCCGGATTCCGTCCGGTCCTCCGAAGATCGAGTTTTCCTCCCTCACCATGCGGTAGTCAAATCATCAGTAGGGACAGAGAAAATTAGGGTGGTTTTTAATGCTTCTTGCAAAACTTCTACTGGGGTCTCTTTGAACGATGTGCTGCTTGTGGGGCCCAAACTCCAGAAAGATATTTCCACCATTTTACTAAACTGGCGAGGTAATAGATGTGCCGGAGTCGCGGACATTATCAAGATGTTCCGCCAGATCCTCGTTCGCCCACAAGATAGGCAGTTTCAATCCATTCTCTGTGAATATGACGGGAAAACTAGTGTTTTTGAGTTAAATATCGTCACCTACGGGACCACCCCTGCTCCCTTCCTAGCCATGCGAGTTCTACAGGAACTTGCATCCCGGCATGGCAAGAAGTTCCTCGCGGCACAACAAGTCATATTTGATTCAGTTTACGTGGATGATCTATTGTTTGGAGCAGACGACGAGGCTCAGTTAGAGATCGTTCAGGAACAATTGATCAAATTACTCGCGAAGGGTGGTTTTACACTAAGTAAATGGGCCGTCAACACGCCTCGGAAAATTTCGGAGCACCATGCGAGGGAAACCATTATCCTTCAGGAGGCGGATGCAGTTCCGCACAATATTTTGGGCATAGCCTGGAATCCAGGACAAGATACCTTTCATTTTCACATCAACACCGACGCGTTCAGTTCGGAATCAAAAAGAATAGTACTCTCGGAAAATTCGAAAATTTTCGATCCTATGGGTTGGATCTCACCGGTGACTTGTAACGTGGCGTTTTACACGCTACGTTACAAGAGTATTTTTCCGAACATACCCGTCCAGAGGAGACGTCAAGTTGGTTGGATTGGTATGTATTTTGGCAACGGAATCATGTAAAGGGCTAGATCCCTTAAGTTAAGGCTAGATTAAGTTGGACATATAAGATAGCGATGATTTGCGTATAGGGGAAGCCGAAGAATCCGATTGGTTAGTCTCATAGATCGGAGACTAACGAACCAATGATAGGCATTAGGGCACTCACCATCGAAACCCGTAGTAACGATCTTCGTGGGACATCTGTCGGAATCTCGGGAAGCAAGGAAGATCGGTAACCAAGAAGGTACCGATTCCTAATCAGCGGCAGCACCTCCTTATCTCTCAGCAAAGGAGTGCATGATAGCGCAAGCGCAGCCACGCCCCGAGGATGAAGACGATGAAGAAGAAGAAGATCGGCACTTCTCACCTGGACGGCTTACGGAGCAAACACGTTTTTGGGAACCCAATCGAGAGTTCGAGATAGGATTCGGCTTGAAGCAACAGCTCGACCATTGTTGTCCGTTTTGGGGGATTTTCAAAGGTTTGGTGAGTGCCCGAGGGCTTTGGCATTTTGAGCGAGCTTTTCGAAGCTACGCGATTTCCTCCGAGAAGATTTATATCGGTCGACTAGAAGCAGTTGAGCTTCAACCCGACCATCAAGTCAGCCATTTTGAGTTGCCTACCGTTTGGGTGGCACACGGAATCAGTTTTGGGCTTCACCCAAAACTTCGGCTTCCCCCTTTTCTTTGTTCGATTCATTATTAGCTATCGATTAAAGCGATTATTTTTTTTTATTTTTGTTGCGTTCGGATTGGTCTATTTAGGGTTTCTTTTGTTGGTTTCGCCACATAGTTTTTGGTTGGGTCCAGTTGGGACCACGTGGCGAAACAGGACCATCCGCTAGAAGGATTCTCTTCAAGATTATTATTGTTATTATCATTATTCCCTTTTCTTTATATTAAAGCTTTCATTGTTCACCAATCCTGGTTTCATTCATTTTGGGGAGATTTTCCTGCGGGCGAACCCTTCTTTCTTTTCAGGTTAGGTCGGCAGTTGGTGGAGTCGTGGCGGAACCTTCACGTCCCGGAGGTGAGAGCGAGTTAGTTTTGGGTTTGGGAACTTTTGGTCTCTTCGGATAGTCCTTTGGGACTTTTAGAAGGTCAAAAAGTCCCTGGCGCCCTTCTGTCTCTCGGTACCTTTGGGAAAGGGTGTCAGATTGTACCGGAAAGCCGATCTCGAGGTTCCCCGGTTACAGACTATAGCATTAAAGCAACTCACGCAATCTACGTGGCTGCTCAAGTTGACATGGGATGAGGAGATACCGGAGCCCACGCGGTCTAAATGGCTCCTGTTCTACAATCAGCTAAACGAACTGAGAGGGATAAATTTACCCCGGTGGGACGGGTACAATCACGGAGATCGTTTAGAATTATATGGGTTTTGTGACGCTTCTTCCCTGGCATATGGTGCAGCGATCTACTCCAAGGTCACCAACCCACAGGGTGAGGTTACAGTACGATTATTAATGGCCAAATGTAAGGTAGCTCTGATCAAAACCATATCTATTCCACGCTTGGAGCTCGTAGCAACCGCTCTATTGACAAAGTTATTGTCACATAGTTCACTAGTTCGTCCGGCCCACGCAATCTCTTGCTTCACCGATTCACAGATCACCTTGGCTTGGATTCAACAGCATCCCTCAAAATGGAAGGTTTTTGTCGCTAATCGGGTTTCCTATACCCAGACAGAGCTGCCGGAGGCTCGCTGGGATTCCGTAAAGGGTACGCAAAACCCCGCCGATCTCAATTCTCGCGGTATTACTCCAAACGACCTAGTCTCCTCTACATTATGGTGGCAAGGCCCCGAATTTCTACGTGCGAATTACGTTCCCGCTCCCCGCGGATTCGATACTGCGGAGGAAAAAAGGACTACCACCCTGCATGTACGCACAATACAGAACAAGGACCTTGACCTTTTCGCTCGATTTTCATCATGGCACAAAGCGGTTTGAACCATCGCTCAGTTATGGCGTTTCGTGGCCAAATGCCGGGATCGTAACACCATACATGAGCTGCAGTTTACTATTTAGGAACTGTGTCATTCTAAGTACTCGATATTTCGAACGGTGCAGGCTGCAGCCTTTTCCCTGGAGGTGTCACAATTATCCCAGAAAAGGAATTTGACTTCACGCTCCAGCTTACTACCATTAGATTCCTTTTTGGACCCTGACGGACTAATACGTGTCGGAGGAAGACTCCGAAACTCTTCACTTTCGGAAAACGAGAAGTATCCCGTAATTTTGCCTGCCGGTCACATCGCCGATTTACTAATACGCAGCATGCACATCCGCTGCCTTCACGGAGGGTTGCAGCTGACCTTGGCTTTGCTGCGCAAGGACGTGTGGGTCATTAACGCAAGGGCGGCGGTTAAACGTATCATCCACAATTGCGTGGTGTGTACTCGCCAACGCGCTCAGTTAGGGGCGCAACTAATGGGCTCTCTTCCACCCGCTAGAGTCAATCGAAGCCATCCATTTTCTCACACCGGGGTGGATTACGCTGGACCATTTACTATTAATGTCAGCTCAGGCCACGGGTTAAGAACGCGGAAAGCTTACGTGGCGTTATTCGTGTGTCTTGCCACACGGGCAATCCACTTAGAGTTGGTATCTGCCTACGACACTGACTTCTTCCTCGCAGCTTGACAATGGTTTGAATTTTCAGGGTGCCAATGCGGAACTTAGACACGCTTTTGAGACTACGTTAACCCATGCAGCCACCAACGGTACAGAGCCTCTTCCCGAAATTGAATGGAAGTTTATTCCAGTCGCAAGCCCCCACTGGGGGGGGGAATGTGGGAAAGTGGAGTAAAATCCGTCAAATAAGATCTGAAACGCGTGATGGGTAACTTCACACCCACCTTTAAGGAATTTGGCACTATTCTGTGCCGAATTGAGGCCTGTCTCAGCTCTCGTCCGATCTCCAGGATACATGATGACCTGGAATGTTTGGAAATGCTCACTCCAGGGCACTTCTAAACCGGACGAGTGCTCCTCGCCCGTCCTGAAACTTCGGTGCTGGATCTAAAAGAATCGACTTTGGGCAGGTGGCAGAGAACGGTACGCATCACGGAGACGTTTTGGAAAAAATGGTCCGTAGACTACCTATGCACTCTCCAATCGCGTCCCAAGTGGCGCACAAAAACCGACATTTTTCATCCCGGAGATGTAGTTATAATACAAAACGCGGCCAATCCGCCCTGTAAATGGAGTATGGGTCGAATTGTCGAACTCATTCCCGGAGTGGACTCGGTCTCGCGAGTCGCTCTGGTCAAAACCGGGAGTAAGGAAGTACAAAGGCCTTTTCCCAACTTTGCAAACTTCCGGTAGACGATGCATCTGCCTAGAATGCACTTGTACCTATTTCATCAACAATCAAGTGAATTGGGATCATCGGTCATGTACCACAATTCACATCAACGCTCCCCGCTGAAACCCCTCAGCCGGGATAGCCTCTATTTCCCACGACTTAAATGAGTTTAAATTAATATTTTAATTTTCTGTTCGAAAGTAACGCATGAGACAAATTCAATTAGTACTATCGCATGTTTGACAACAACTTTCGAATGACTCCAATTATCGTTTCGCTATCCAAAATTCGAGTCTAGCCAATGCTTCCTATGACCCAAACAATAACAAACAAGGTGATTCCTTCTCGGAACCGCGGCAGAATTTCCGAGAAGTAGTCAGTCAAGCTTTAGCCATCAACGTGGAATTAGAAATCGACTTGGATAGCGAACTGGAACGCTATATCGATTCCTTTGTTCGCGAATTTTATCCCGGTGAATCCAAAGCTCCCGGGTTGTCAATGACGCTGGAGGATTTGGGACTGGAGCCGACCCCGGAGTATGTGCCCGAGCCGATGGTGGAGTCCTCCACACCTTTCCGGAATTACCACCGATGGTCCCCTGCAACCGGCGTCGACCACCAGCCATGCAACTGCAGGTCATCTCAGCCACCAACTGGACGGGAGGGATCCTCCACGATCCAACGGCCAAAGAGGTGGAAAGAACACGCAGGACCATCTCGGTCGCGGCTTTTGGCGTGGTGGTACACGCACCCGCTAACCAGGTGCTCAAGTACCGGAAATGGAAGGCCTGGCCTCCGTCCGGGAAAATCATCCTCCGCTGGAACCCAGATTTAACGCTGAAATACGCCAAACTAATAGTACATTAAAGTTTACTTTTTTTCACAAGTTGGTATTACGCATTTATCTTAATCATTACATTTACATTGTCCATCCTTAACCGGTATTTTCAGCCGGCTCGGGTTTTTGGATTGCATTGACGCTGCAAACGGATGACGCTGAAACGGAACGGATGACGCTGCTTTGGATTTTCATGCACGCGTCAATGGGGGGGAGGTTTTTCGAGATCGGTCCAGAAGAGGGGCTGAGCCAGGACTCTCTGGACAGTCTCCTTCTCCGGGCCAGTCCCCACTCGCTGCTGCCCCCACCTTCGGGAGAGAAGGATCGGCGAGTCTCGCTGGGCGAGTTCGCCGGCAGAACTTTCAGTCTTCAGCTCGCCGAGAGCCACTCCAGACGCGGAACTAATGTCAATGCCTTACAGCGCCTGTATTCTGGTTCCCTGAACCATACCCACTTTCCAACCGCGAGGCGACCTCGCGTGCTCTCCTTTACCTTTGACGGTGAGGACTCCGCACCATCCTTACTCTTGCTAGAGACTTCCCGAGGACTCTCTCGGGATTTCTTTCCACTGTCGGGAGTAGCCCTTCGTTGCTTTCCCTTCCTTCAGTTTCGGCTGCATCCAGCAGCCCTTGACTTAGTTTACCGAGCGCCCGTGCCCCTTTTAGATCCGGGAACGACCCTTTACAGCGTCCGTACGCTGCAGCTTTGCACGCGCTCTTACGCGCTCTCTTTTTTCTGCTTTGGTTGAGTTTTTGTTTGAATAAATTATCGTTATTTGTTACTAGAAGATCGCGTGTCTGTTTGATTGTCTCCCTCTCCGATGTCCGTCCGTGCGACTAACACCTGAACCTTACAAGTTCAGTCGTCTGGTCTAGTGTGCCGAGGTCTAGTCCCGCGCAGCCTCATAAGAAAAAAAATATATATATGTAATATATCCTTTTTTGTAAAGTAAGAGGGGGGTATACCGAAGCGTAATTTTTAAATTCTGGTGGGAACGACTAAGTGCGTAGTAGTCTGCGCAAGTCCCGCCAGAGCGCGCCGTAAGTGAAAGGCGATCGGGGAATCTGCCAGGGGAATCTGCCAGGCATACGAGCTGGGTTATACCGGAGCTTATGCGGTAAAGGTACGTCGAGGGGTCACTTATAATTAGATACTCGTAGGGCCTCCGTTGGGTAACACCGACGGAATCCAGAGTTGTTGGGTAACACCGACGACTCCTCGAAGTAAGGACTCTCCGTTGGGTAATACCGACAAGTCCGGGTTGTTGGGTCATACCGACGACCCTCGTAGTAGGGAACCCTCCGTTGGGTAAAACCGACGCCAGGAAGCTGGGTGAAACCGGTATCCTGGAGAAAAGGGACAGGTGTTGTTGGGTGATACCGACAACACCTAGAGACGGAACTACACTCCTCCGTTGGGTGAAACCGACACTAGGAGCTGGGTAAAACCGGCTACCTTGTAAAGGAGGGGAAGTTCCAGGTAGGAATCAATATCACCAGGGTATTGAGGCTTCGGGGGCAAATCAAAATTGCCCCATTCTGGAAATCCCCGCTAGTGGGATAAGCATTTGTAAGAAGCGCATAGGCGGGAAGTTCGAACTCGCCGCCACTAGAAGAGCGAGCTGTTGGAATAACCATTGTAAATATAGCGATAAAACCTGTAAATATTGTATTAAAAAAGGCTGTAAATATAATGTTTCAAACCAGATATAACTTGTCTACAATGTTAAATCCCTAAGACCCTGGACCACAACTACCGACAGAAGCCACGAGGCTTACAAAACCCCCACAGGGACGTGTTCTAGAGAATATAGGGGGCACATCGTGCCTGGCGGTGTTCGAACGAAGGACCGATATTAAATGTAGAACAAATATTACCACCAGGTTTGTTACAAGCCTCTATAGTATATCTATATACAGGGTGTCCGGCATAAGGTGTCGATGCCGAAAGGGGGTGGTAGGGGGTGAAAAAGGGAGACGAAAAGTCCAATACCATTTTTTAAAATTCGGGTTAATTACCGAGTTATTAATTAAAACGTTCTGGCCAATCAGAACGCCGAAGAGGCTCGGTAGGCGGTACCAAAAATTTAGACCCGACCTTACTTGACCGTGTAACGTCGACAATAAAGTAGTAGTAGTAGCAGTTATTACTACTACTTTGAAGAAAGAAATAATACATAAGAAACAAAATGGCGGAAATCAAACGCTTGACATTCTTATTTGTATTATTTTTTTCTATTCTTACCACTACCACTACCGCTAATATTATGATTATTGTCAATATTATTATTGCTATTATTACTATTATTACTTTATTAATGATGATGATGATGATGATGATGATCATGATCACTGTTACGTCCTACAGAAAAGTGCATTTATTCTGTTTTTCTTTTGAAAATGATTTTAAATCCGAAAAATTGTATGTAACAAGAAAATATCTCTCTCTCCGAATGCAGTGTAAGGGTACCTTTTTTTTACACAGACTTTAACATCGTATCGTTCTGACCTATGTACTTCACACAGACAAGAGTCAAGAGGTTTTCTCTCTCTTCCCAATAGTCCAGCTTATGACACTATGCATTTCCTTATAGATGTATGGTGTGCATAAAGTCGTAAAACCTATAAGAACAAACAAACCTCCACTGCACGAGTATACAAAAATTAGAAAGAGATATTTTTCTTTCGGAAAGGGACAGGAAAATAGACAAAGAAGAACAAAACACAAACCCCATTTAAGACAAAGAGGGCAATAGCTAAGAAAGACGGACAACATTTAAGTTGCATTTAGTTCTAAGGGACAGAAGACAATTTTCGGCCTATATAAGCGGCCAAAAATCACTGTATATCGCTTACTCTTCCTTTAACCTCTGTAGCGTAAAGTTCTCGATAAAACTAACCAAAGAGAAAAACTGAGTTTCCTTTGAATAAATAAAATAAGTAAGTAAGCCCTCAGTTTCTTTGTTTTTCTCCTTTACCACCCATTTAGCAGTTAGCGCCACATAACGCATCGCTAAACTCACATAATCTTTTATCTGCTTGCTAGCGCCACATAGCGCATCGTTAGATAAAAGATTTCTTTTCCTTTCTTTTTACCAATAGTTAGCATCTCTGATGCATCTTGGTATGAGAATCCTTTGTCTTAACACAGTTGTTAGCCTATATAGTGCATCACTGTGGAAGAGACCTCCCTTGTTCCCCTACCACAGACACTAGCCTTCATAGTGCATCTCTGTGGGAGATTACCTTCTTTAACCCTTTTTGATGATAATAATAATATTAATAGTAATATCTTAATTAAAAATAAACCCTTAGTTAAATTAATTCGAAATTTCTTTTTTTTAGTGGCGAAAGGTAAACCACCACGAAAAACCACCCGTGGGGGTAGAAAAGTAGCCCTCAGGAAGTTGAAAAAGGCCCTACATACCCCGCTTTACTTAGATTCGGGTCGATCGATTGAGGAATGTATTGAGGCCCAATTTAATGAACAACAACAACAACAGCAACAACAACTTCAACGACAAGTCCAACAACAACAACAAACCCAATTAAAGATTAAGAAAGTAGAAAAAGTAAAAATTATCTTCAGAACTCCCTGGAGAACCCTCCGAAGGATAAGGTCAATTGACTACATTCAAAGGCCTCATTATCAAACTATTCCGAAGGGGGATCCGAGGAGAGAAGTTTATATTTATTATAACTTTTTTGGGGATACTGGAGAACCCATTTTTATTACCAATTCACATTTAAGAAAATATAAGGCCACCAAGGGCGGCTTACGTCTTATAGACCCCTTTTTATAATTTCTCAGTCTGTAATTATTTTTTTTTTTAAATAAATTGTTTATTTTACTTTTATCACTCTCTCTCAAATTGTTGTTCAAATTATTATTTCAAAAGCCTCCACATCTCGATGCTCGCTTTCTTCCCTGGGAAAATTCCTGCTACCCTTATTTTCCCAAAAACGAGAGCGTTTTTTCTGTCATCTTAGGACGTAACATCACTATCACTACCACTTCCGCTATCACTATCGCTATCACTCTATCGCTATCGCTATCACTCTATAGCTATCACTATCGCGATCGCTATCGCTATCACTCTCACTATCGTTATCACCATCAATATCGCTATCACTATCACTCTATCACTATCACTATCACAATCACTATCATTACCATTATCACCATTAATATTACTATTACTATTATTGTTACTATTATTACTTTGTTAATGTTAATCATCTTTTTCTTATAACTTTTGTTATCATCTTTAACAAAGTAATAATAGTGATAATAATATTAATGATGATAATGATAACGATAACGATAACGATAATGATAGCGATAGCGATGGAGTGATAGCCATAGCGATAGCGATAGTGATAGTGATAGTGATAGCGATAGCGTGACAGTTATAGTGATAGCGATAGCGATAGTGACAGTGATAGTGATAGCGATAGAGTGACAGTGATAGCGATATTGATAGCGATAGTGATAGCGGGAGTGGTAGTGATAGTGATCATGATCATGATCATCATCATCATCATCATCATCATTAATAAAGTAATAATAGTAATAATAGCAATAATAATATTGACAATAATCATAATATTAGCAGTAGTGGTAGTGGTAAGAATAGAAAAAAATAATAGAAATAAGAATGTCAAGCGTTTGATTTCCGCCATTTTGTTTCTTATGTATTATTTCTTTCTTCAAAGTAGTAGTAATAACTGCTACTACTACTACTTTATTGTCGACGTCACACGGTCAAGTAAGGTCGGGTGTAAATTTTTGGTACCGCCTACCGAGCCTCTTCGGCGTTCTGATTGGCCAGAACGTTTTAATCAATAACTCGGTAATTATGCCGAATTTTAAAAAATGGTATTGGACTTTTCGTCTCCCTCTTTCACCCCCTACCACCCCCTTTCGGCATCGACACCTTATGCCGGACACCCTGTATATAGGTATACTATAGAGGCTGTTCTTTTATCCCTTGCCGAAGTTACGCTCAGTATTGGCAGTGCTATCGAGAGTGCAACACAGCAGTAGAACGCGGTTCTTCCTGGAGCACCCAAATTGGATATATTTTTTCTGTGGGCATCGTCACACAAAGGATAAGTAAAAAGTAGATCTCAAATTAAAATAAAATATTATTGTTTATTGTTCATTGTTAATTTATTAATTTATTAATTTCTTCGTTAGTAGTAATAAAATATTATCTTAAATTAATCTTTAATAATCATTATTTTCATAAAAACAATTTGGACTTCCGTTTCCGGTTGGAGCCAAGAGTGAGTGAAAGTTAGAGGTGGTGTAAAGAGTGAGTGACAGAAGGTGAAGAAAATGAGTGCGTGGAGAGCAGAGTTGCGAGGGTGGTAGAGGAGGTGAAAGAGTGCAGACGGGAGTGGAGGGAAGGTGTGGGAGTGAAGGAAAGAGGAGAAAGAGTGGAGAGTTGTGTGAGCGAAAGTGAGGTTAGGGAAGGTGTGAAAGAGAAGAAGAGAAAGCGAAAGGGGAAGAAGTGGAGGGAAGTGAGAAGAACAGTAAGGGTAGAAAGGGAGGAGTGAGGTAAGAAAGGGTAGAAGGGCTAAAGGGAAGTGAAAACGAGGATGAGAAAGGCGGAAAGGGGTGGTAAAGGGAGAAGGAAAAGGCGGGAGAACTGAGGAAGGAATTGAAGCGGGACGACGAAGATTGAGTGTGGCGGGTTAGAGAAGCGGGAGCGGTAGACATTAGAAGTCTAGGTAGGTAAAGTAGAGTGGCGGGAATTTTTGAAATAAAGAGGATGGAAGAGAAAGGAGAAAAAAATACGGATGGAGCGGAAAGGGGGGGAGGGAGACCGTCGAACGCGGAGAGGCTAAGTAGGTTGGGGAGAATAAGAGCGGAGTCCTTTGGGAGCTCAGACGAATTATGGAAAAGGAAGAGAGAGACAGAAGAGGAGGAGAAGGCAACGTTAGAGAAGAAAGCGTTTAAGAAAAGCAGGGTCACTTTAAGGTCGCCTGTGAAAGAGGGAGGAGAGGAAATAAGGGAGGGACTGATCATGAAGGAACTAGCGGATATAATGAGAGAAATGGCGGGTCGTTAAAGGCCGAGATCAGGGCTGAGATAAGGTCGCTGGTAAAAGGGATGGAGGAACTGAAGGAAGACTTGAGGAGAAGGGAGGAAGAGTGGAGGAGAGAAAAAGAAGAGATGTGGGAAAGAATAGAGAATATAGAGATGAAAGTGGAGGAGTGGAGGGGGAAGACAAGTAAAGAGGAGAGCATTGGGGGGGAGGGAGGAGATCAAAAAGTTGGAAGATAGGCTAAAGGGTATGGGGAGGAAGGCAGAATTGGCAGAAAGAGGAGAAAGAAGGAGGAATTTGGTGGTGAGGTGGCTAAAGATACGGGTAGGAGAGGAGCTGGTGAAGATGAAGGGGAAATCGGAGGAGTGGGGGATTAGGGGTGAGGTAGAGAGCGCTAGAAGTATTTCTATTTATTTCTATTTATTTCAACATATGCCCTTGTTTCCATGGGGCAAAGAAAGAATACAGTGTAAATGATATCACAATTTGGTGATTAACGTTTTGTATGTGTTTTGATTCAAATTTGTAAAAGAAAATTTGAGAGAATGCTTGAGTAGTTAAAAGTTAGAGTGATTAGAAGTGATTTATTAACGTGAGCGAATGACAAAACAAGGAAGAGCCAAAGTTAGGGTGCCATGGAGATGAGATTGATAGATGATAAATAGATTGATTAATATTAATATTGAGGGTTTTCGGACTGCTCAGACTCGAGTAGGTGAGAATGGAGTCTGTTACGAAAGACTTCGATCGTGGTGGCAGAGCGCACCTCGGTCGGGAGTGAACCCCAAAGATAGGCTCCAGACACAAGAAAAGACCTACGGTAAGATTCAGTCCGGAAGTGTGGAACAATGAGATTAATGCCATCATGGGCGACCCTGAGGGAATGTCTAGTTCGGTCATCAAGAGTGGAAAACAGGTTGGCTAGATAGGGAGGTTTGCCTGTTGAGAGGAGTTGATAGAGGCAACAACCAAGGAAGTACTTTCTTCTGTTTGCCACAGAAAGCCAACGAAGTCGGTGAAGTCGGTGGGGGGTAATATGGTCATCCCTTCTAAGGTCAAAGATAAACCTGACGCACGAGTTGATCAATCTTTGCAGCCTGAGGTCAAGGATGTCAGGGATAGAATTGTAGACAACGCAGCAGTAATCAAGGAGGGGAAATACTAAGGATCTGACTAGTTTGGTGCGGAGCGCGATAGACAGGACATTTCGCCGGTACTTTAGTCGATAGAGGACAAAATTTACTTTGTTACAAATAAGTCTGGTATGGGCCTTCCAGGATAAAGTACGAGAAAAGATGACACCCAGATTGCGAACATCATCAACCCAGGGGATAGGAACTCCATCCAAAATGATGTTAGGGATGCAGTCATAATTGAGCCTAGCAGTCTGGCTCGGGCTGCCGAAGATGATAGCCTTAGTCTTAGCGGCGTTAAGACGCAAGGAATTCGTATGGGCCCAGTGAGCCACAGCCCGAGCATCAGAAGCCAGGCGAGCAAGCGCCGACTGGAGTTCGCCAGGGTAGCAGGTGAGATATATCTGGGTGTCATCCGCAAATATGATGTGACGGGAATGGGTGATCACTCGAGGTAGGTCGTTAATATAAATGGAAAAAAGGAGAGGACCTAAAACGGACCCCTGCGGAACACCGGAGGTGATTGCGGACCAGTCAGAGTGGTCACCATTCTCTTCAAGAACGGCCTGGAACCTACCGGACAAGTAGGAGTGAAACCAGCGGATGGTCTGTGAGCCGAAGCCAATCTTGGCCAATTTAAGTAAAAGATTGGAATGAGGTACTGTGTCGAAAGCCTTGGAGAGATCGAAAAGCAGTAGTATTGTGATTTTCTCCTCATCAACACCGCGTCTGATATCGTCGGAAAGCCTGAGAAGAGCCGACTGGGTGCTAAAGCCCTTGCGGAAGCCCGACTGCATTGGGTCGAGAAGGTTGGAATCAGAGAGGTAGTGAGACACTTGGCTGTGGACAATCTTTTCAAGAACCTTGGACAAAACACTGAGCAATGCAATCGGGCGGGTGTCGGACGGTGAAACAGGCTTACTGACTTTGCTGAGAGCGCGGATGAAGGCAAGTTTCCAAACTTCCGGAAAGGTAGAAGCAGTAATAGAGGCATTAAAAATGTGTGTAATGAAAGGGAGAGAGTCAGGTAGAGAGAGACGAAGTTCATGAAGCGAGAACGTGTCCGGTCCCCGAGCTGGTGAGCAGGAGACGAATGACTGGAAGGCGGCGAAGACATCAGCAGAGCTGATAGGCTGTAAGGAAAAGGAAAAAGGAAAAGGTGAAGAGTCACACGTTGAGCAAATGCGGTCCAGTTCGAGTGACGAGCAAGGAGCTGAACTATTACAGACTGCTGAGAAATGTGTGTTGAGTACAGAGGCAGAAAAATAGCGTAGCGGAGAAGCATTGGAATGCCGAATGAGTCCAAGCCTGCCAAGTTTTCGCCAAATTTCAGAGGGAGAGCGTGAGACTGTTAATTCAGCACTAATGACTGAGGCCTTTGCAGCTTTGATGCGTTTGCAAAGATGTTCCCTGAAGTTTCGGTATTGCGTCCATTTAGTGGCAGCATTTGAACGCTTGGCAGACTTGTACAGGGAGTTTTTATGTCGGATTTCATTTCGCAGGCTGGAGTTTAGCCAAGAGGGGCGACGATTAGCCTTGCTGATGTGACGAGAAGGAGCGGCTTTGTTAAGGGAAAAATTGAAATGATGGTTGAAGGACGAAACAAGGTGGCAAGGATCATTCGAAGAGAGGCTGGATTGAGAGGAAAGAAGAGATGAGGTTAGTGAAGAGCGAAAGACTGTTGGGTTGAAATGCCGGTAATCGCGGTAGGAGAAGGAGACAGATGATGAGACAGGGAGAGTAGTAAAGTAGGAGAGGGTGATCAAGTCGTGACCGCCAATGAAGGGAGTGTCCGACTTATGGAAAAGGTGTAGTTTAGAGGGATGGTCAATTATGAAGAGGTCTAGCCAGGAATCAGAGTGAGGAGTATGAAACGTGGGTTGAGAGGGGACAAGATGGAGGGAGTTTGTAAAGATGAAGTCGAATAGATGATTGGATTCGTGATTAGACAAGGACATATTGCAATTTAAGTCACCCGTTAGGATTACATTTTCATACGCATGATAGAAACGTACAAAATCATTAAGGAAGTCAGTCAGGAGAGGGGACTTGGGCCTTCTGTATATGACACAGAGGAGGATAGGACTGCCTCCGGTGGAGGACAGTTCAATGATAAGATATTCAGGTTGATTACAAAAGGCAGAGGGGGAGGAAGATAACACCCTGGACCTCAGGCTGTTGTGGATATAGCAGGCAACACCCCCACCGATTTTTCCCTCCCGGTCGTTGCGGATGAGATAATGGCTATTCAGACTGACCATTATGTCATCTACTTCACTGTGTAGCCAGGTTTCGGTAACTGCAATTATATGAGAAAAATTTGTGTAGAAATAAGATTCGACGTACGCGAAGTGGCTAAGAAGAGAATTGGCATTGAAGTGAGTGACTGTAAGAGATTGTGGCAGGGAACGAGGGATTGAGTGACTGGGCGAGGATCGGGAAGGTAGGTTGCGACCTGGACTAGACATGCCATGTAGTCAAGTAATCTTGGTTAAGTCGTCAGGTGAGTTGATAACGAGTGAGGGGGAGCCCTCACGCTGACGAACAAAGATTTTGGAGGAACGAGTCCAAACGAATTTGTAATGACACTCGGCAGCCCTAATTTTGACCTTCCTTAGCAAAGAATAAAGTTGAGAATCAAGCATTTCGTTGACGTGTATTCTGCCAGAGCCGAGGTTGGGGTCAACTTCGGAGAGGTCGAGCGGTCCTTTCTGGGTCTTGTTCCGAATTATGTATGTCCTAGCTAGGGCAGACTTGAGGGTCACAACAATAGATTTCCTGGATGAAGAACCAGAGTTGGTTGACGCGTCCGAGGATGTCCTTGGCGACGTAGAAGTAGGTGCAGCAGCGGGGGTGGTCTTCTTCTTGAGTATCCGAGTCCCAATGATATCAGGTATCCAGGGTGAAGATTGGAGCAGAGTGAAAACACGATGCACGAATGGCAGAGGATCAGCGGCAAAAACTGATGGCATCCCCGAAATGATGATTTCTCTGGATCCGGGATCATTTCCAGAGTGGGCCGCAGTTGAGCTGGTGCTGGTGCTAGGTGCAGCAGGCGGGGATGAAGCAAATGTCGCCTCAAGGGTGCATATACGAGTTTCAAGACTTTGAAATTTATCGACGAGAGCCTGGAGTTCAAGTATACTTTTCCTGAATTCGAGGTTGATAGAGTCCTGTCTCTCCATGAAGGCATCCATTTTCAAGTCGGATGCAGTTTGACGACTGAGAATAAGGTCGAGTTTATCACTGATTGTGCACGCCATAGGAGGTGCATTGGCTGATCCAAAGACGGTCTGTGGGTGAGATCCAGTCCGAATAGGAGATCTGGACCGGTCGAGGGAGGAAGATGAGAGAGAAGAGTGGTGCGAGGGAAAGGAAGGATAAGCTGAGATACCTGACGTAGTGTGAGTGAGAGGAACAGAGATAGAAGGATAGACTGAGGCTAGTGGAGATAGGTAAGAAGCCGAACTAGATGTGGTAGTAGTAATAGTAGAAGTAGTTGACGTAGAGGTGACTGCGAGGCCAAGTGTGTGTACGGCGTCTCGTACAGCGGTATGACAGCTGGGAGAGGTGACGACAGAAGAGCACGTGATGGTTGATTGAGCCCCACCTGCGACAGTACTGCTATGATGAGTGTTCATGCTGCTCGGCAAAGGATCGGCAGCAGTTGACGGGAGCACTGTCGATGGAACGGTAGAGTCCCTGGTCGTCTTGCGAGTAATGCCGATAAGAGCAGGAAAATGCTGCAGACAACACACAGATGTTATTTTGCCTCTCAGGTATTGAACTTTGGCACAGCCTCGATGAAATGATAAGTTGCAGGCCGGGCAAGTCAGGGTGGAAGCTTTTACACGCGGGATGCAGTCACATTTAGCACATCTAGTATCAGTATCCGACATTAACGAGGCTGATGGTGACAGATGTGATAGCGTCCGAATGTTTCCGAGCCTCGGCGGAGAGTCGCGAATATGACTTGGCGGTAGGCCACTGAGATTCCGGCAATAGCGAGTGGTTCCGAGTGATTCCGAGAAGAGCAAAGGAATCCCGCCAAAATTGTCCGTTGATGATAGGTAATGACAAGGCGAGAGATCAATCTCGAAAAATGTCAAAAAACACAAGCACTAAGAGAACGGGTGGAGAACAGGAGCTGCCGAACGTCAACTGACACCACACTGATCACTCACTACGAGCCAGAAAACACACCGGCGCAAAAGAAAACCAGACAAATCAGGCTTAAAAGAGGAGCACAGACGAACGCGTGTCGATTGTCTAAGACTCATCCGCCATTTAAGTATGGGAGGAAGGGAGGCAGATACTGTGGCGGTGACAGTAGGTCGCATGGAAACGAAGAGGGAAATAATGGGGAAGAGAAGGGAGATATGTGGGAAGGGAGAGAGGATAGAGGATGATCTAATGTGAAAAGAGAGAAAGATGCAGTGGAGATTGAGGGACAGCGGGAACGGAGGAAAGGGAGGGGTGGAAGGTGAGGGTGGCATACGGGAAGCTGTGTATTGATGGGAGATGGTGGACGTGGGACAAGGAAGAGGAGGTGCTGAAGGACTCGGGTGGGGAGAAAAGGGTGGAGGTGGAGGGAGAGGTGGCGGGAAACGGGAGCGGGGGGAGTGGGAGAGAAGGGGAATGAAGGAAGGTAATAGGAAGAAATGTATAGGAGAGGGGGGGTTAAAGATAGCGATTTGGAACATAGCGGGGGTGGGGAATAAAGATAGGGAATTTTGGGAGGGGATGAGGGAGTTTGATATATTTGTGGGGATAGAAACGTGGATGGACGAGAGCGGGTGGGAGAGGAGTAAGAGAAAGGTTTAAGGTGGAGGGGAAGAGATGGAGAGTGATAGGAACGTACGTTAAGGGGAATATGGAGGGAAAATTGGAGAGATTCAGAGGATGGATGGAAGGAAATGAGGAGGAAGAGAAGGTGACAATAGGGGGAGATTTCAACGCGAGAAGTGTGGAGCTTGGGTGGAAGATTTGGGGGGAGGGGAGGAAGGAGATCAAAGGACAGAAAGATAAATGAGGAAGGAAGGAAGCTGGTGGTGGCCATGGAGGAGGCAGGGTGGGGAGTGTTGGGAAGAGAGGAGTAAGCGGGAGAAAGGGGAAGTAGAAGGAGTAGGTGCAGGTAAAAGGAGAGGATGGTGGGACGTAGAGTGCGCGAATAAGAAAGGAGAAATTAGAAGGAAGCTGAGGGAATGGAGGAAAGGAAGGGGAAATAGGGAGGACTACATCAGGGGAAAAAGAGAGTATAAAGAGTTGTGTGAAGCAAAGAAAAAAAAGGAGGAAGACAGGCTGATAAAGGAGGTGGGAGAGGTAAGAAGCGACGCAGAAGTGTGGCTCTATTAGGTAAGGAAAAGAAAAGAAGAAGAGGGATCAAGGAGAAGATAGGGATGGAGGAGTGGAAGGGGTATTTTATGGAGGGTGTTACGTCCGGCAACTGCATTCAGTGCAATTATACCCCTAAACCTAGACAAGTTCACTTTTAGTAAAATATATTATAATATTAGCCTCTCATCCCGACTTACATAAGAACGGGAGGCCCCTTATCGTAAACCAAAAACAAACTTGGGTACCCGCGAATATCCTTTCGTCTTCATATGACAGTGCATAAGCGGCTGTCCTCTAAAGTATCCTCTAAAGATATACAATTCAAACAAACGAAATTTTCTCGAAGATCGTTGAAGGGTAGATAACTTTTTGTATTTTTAAGGAACTGTATAACGTCACTAACCATGTATATTATAGAAACATATGTCTTTTAGAAAAGGATGCCAAATGCAGAAACCGACAAACGTAGCACTTACATATTACATAGCATGTAAGAACAGATATCTTATGTAAACCGCCCTTACGAACTTGTGGAAAATGTAGGAGTAGGGAGCATTTTTGTAAACATTGTTCCACTATATAAGGGCTCCGAAACATTATATTTTGGCTTACTCTTGTTCCAACGAGCAGAGAGTTCGAAACGTAGACATAGTCTCGGGTCGAATAAACCAAGAAATTTTAAATTAAAGTAAGCCCTTGGTTTTTCTCTGTTCTTCTTAACCCCCACCCGATTGTCAGCACTTCGGTGCATCGTTGGGTCCTATCCTCAGTCGGTTTGTCAGCATTTCGATGCATCGCTGAGTGCAAATCCTATCCCATACTGCTACTCGGATTGCTAGCAACCTTATTGCATCGCTGAGTAGTAGTCCTTTCTTCCTTGTCTACAGATCGTTAGCAACCTTATTGCATCTCTGTAGCGAGGAATCTTAACCTAGACTGAGGATTGCCAGCATTTCAATGCATCTCCTCAACAAGTCTAACCTACCTCTTTAGAAATTAGAAATCTTAATTGGAAAATTTTTTTTAGTTCTATTATTAAATTAGGTCTTAAATTTTTAGCGGCCAAAGTCCCTCAATCATCAATTTCGTTATTTCTTTGATTTGCCTCCGATATCTCGATGCAACTTTCTTCCCTGGGAAGATTCTAGCTACCATTTCATTCTTGCCTAAAACGAAAGCGCCTTCTGTGGTCTTAGGACGTAACAAGGGGTTATGAGGGGTGGACCACAAGGTGGTACAGGGAAGAGTGGGAATAAGGAGGGAGGAGCTGGAGGGAATAGGGTGGGAGGAATTCCGGGTAGTAATAGGAAGAATGAAGGAAGGGAAGGCGCCAGAGAGGGATGGGATAGAGATTGAGGAGTGGAAGTTTGGGGGTCAGGGTCTGAGAGAGGGGTGTTGGAAGCTGTGCAATAAGGTATGGGAGGGGGGTAGATGGATAGAGGAATTGAAGGAAGGGATCATAGTGCCAGTAGTAAAGAAAGGAGAGGGAAAGAGGGTAGAAGAGTACAGGGAGGTCACACTGATGCCAACACTCTACAAGGTGTATGCTGCGGTGTTTACGAGGAGATTAGAGAAGGAGGTGGAGGAGAAAGGGGTACTTGGGGAATAGCAGACGGGATTTAGGAAAGGGAGAGGGACGATGGATAATATTTACGTGTTTAACTACTGGAAGGAACTGGAAAAGGCGGGGGGAAAAGTAGTGGCGATATTCCTGGACCTCAAGGGGGCTTTTGACGCTGTAGACAGGAGGATACTGTGGGAATCTATGAGAGAGAGGGGGATAAGGGAGGGACTGATAGAAAGGGTAGAGGAAATATACAGGAAGGCAAAGAGTAGGGTGAGGGTGAGAGAAAAGCTGAGTGGGGAATTCTGGATGGCGAGAGGGGTAAGGCAGGGGTGTCCGTTGAATCCAATACTGTTTAACATACTAGTGGCGGACTTAGAGGTCAAACTGAGAAGGATAGGAAGGGGCGGGATAGGGGAAGGGGAGAAAAGGGTCAGGGCATTGGCATACGCTGATGACATTGTGGTGCTGGCGGAGGAGGAGGAGGATATGAGGGTGGTTATGTCAGAATTAGAGGGGTGCTTCGTAGGAAAGGGGCTGAAAGTGAATACGGGGAAAGCAAAAATAATGAGGTTTAGGAAGGGAGGGGGGAGGATTAAGAAGGTGAAATGGAAATGGGCAGGGGAAGAAATAGAGGAAGTGAAAGAATTCAAATATTTGAGGTATGTATTTAAGAGGAATTGGGGACAGGCGGCACGCGTGAAGGACAGAGTAGCGAGGGCGGGGGGAGCGACGAGACAGGTTTGGAGCTTAGGCAAGAGGAAATTAGGGAAGAAGTGGGACAAAAGGGTGTGGCTGTTTGACGTGCTGGCGTGGACGGTATTAAGCTACAGGGTGGAGGTGTGGGGTTGGAAAAAGGGAAGGGACGTCGAGGCATTGCGAGAAAGATACCTGAAATGGGTGCTAGGGGTGGGGTGGAGGACGTTAGGGTATATGATCAGGGAAGAATTAAAAAGGGAAAAGTTGAGGACGAAGGCAGGGAGAAGGGCTTGGGGGTTTGAAGAGCGTTTAAGGGAGGAAAGGCGGAGTGAATGGGCGAGGATGTGCTGGGAAGTGGTAAGGGCAGGGGAGGGAAGGGAGAGGAAGTGGAAGAAGGAGAGGGAGGATTTCTTGAAGGAGAGGGGGCGGAGGGCAGTGGAGGTGGTGGGGGAAAGGGAACGGGGCAAGGGGAAATATGCGGAGATGGAAAGAGAAGACCTGGAGAGACAGGTAAGGGATAGGGGGGAGAGAATAGCAGACTCGAGATACAGTAGGTGGTACCAGACGGTAGTGGCAAGGGGGATACCGGGATACATAAGGATGGGGTGGGGAGAGAGGATAGGTGGGGGAGGATAGCAAGATTTAGGATGGGGGAGGAGATGAGGGAAGGACAATATTGGGTGAAGTAAGAGGAAAGAGTGTGCAGAGTATGCGGTAGGGAAGAAGAGGGGTGGGAACACGTGCTGGAATGTTGCAGGATGAGAGGGGAAGGAAGGGAGGATAGATAGATAGATAGATAAATAGTTTTATTTATGCCCTGGAACAATGACTCAATAGGGCAAATATAAGAAAGTACATTTAATTAGAAAGACATAATTAAGTAAAATAAAATTAAGTGAAAATACAATCAAAATACAGTGGTGTGATTAATCAAATCGAGACAATACAGTTGAGTAATAACAAAACAAAACGCATATTAAGATTAAGAGATGGGATCTTCCATCGATTGTAATTCATCGTTCAGAAGATTACGCTTGAAGGATGCCAGCGAATCAGAGGCCCGTATGTATTGTGGGAGGGAGTCCCAGAAATAAATTCAAAAAATCCTAAATGAATTCCGATAGAAGGTAGTGCGATGAAGGGGAATGTGGAAGGAGGGTTGGCTATTAGTCAAACGTTGGGAGTGACGCAGACTAGGTGATGGAGGAACGGACAATTCACGGAGATAGCTAGGACAATTAGAATGAATTACCTGAAAAGTATAGGAACCTAGGAAGTATAATCGACGATTTGAGACAGACAACCAATGAAGCTTACCTAGGCGAAAAGGGGTGACCTGAGCATCACGTTTGAGATCAAAAATGAAACGTACGCAAGTGTTAATTAATCGCTGCAGTTTGATGTTGAGATCATTAGAGACATCATTGTAGACTAAACAACAATAATCAATATGAGGGAGCACGAGCGATATGACTAGTTTTATGCGTAGTTCACGAGAGAGACAATTTTCCCGAAATTTTAGTTTGGAAAGAGCAGCGTAGGCCCTATTAGAAATTAGGAAAACGTGCTTGTTCCAGGATAAGTCTTGGGACAACATAACACCCAGGCAGCGCACACTGTCAACCCAAGGGAGGTTAATTCCTTCGACAGTGATAGTTAAAGCTGGAGACAGTATATTACGATTTAAAACAGATACATACGCCGTGCTACCACAGATAATAGCTTTTGTTTTACTAAGATTCAGACGGAGGCCATTTTGTCGCGCCCATTGAGCAACAGATTGCACATCTTCAGCAATCTTTGCAAGACCATGAACTATATTGTGAGGATTCCAAGAGAGATATATTTGGAGGTCGTCGGTAAAAATCATATGATTGGAATACTTGAGACATCCTCCAATATCGTTAATAAAGATTGAAAAAAGTAGGGGCTCTAAGACAGATCCTTGCGGAACATCAGAGGAAACTGGGAGCCAAGACGAGCAACCACCATTAGAGTCCTTGACAGCAACGGATCTACCTGTTAGATAGCTGTGAAACCATCTAATTACGCAATCATCAAAACCCAGATTTGTAAGTTTGGACAGTAAAATGGAATGAGGGACTGTATCGAAGGCTTTCGAGAAATCAAAGAAAACTACAATGGTCACCAATCTTTTGTCCTCAGCCTCCCTGATGTCATCCGTCACTCTCAGCAGTGCAGATTGCGTGCTATAACCACGACAAAAACCGGACTGTCTAGGATCTAAGGAGTTATTAGCGGATAAAAATTCATAAATCTGATTATGTAATATTCTCTCGAAGATCTTAGACAGTTCCAAGAGATTAGCAATGGGTCTACTGTCAGTTGGGGAGACAGGTCTGCTGATCTTACTGAGAGCACGAATGTGATCTTTTCTCCATGCTTCAGGAAAAATACCATCCGCAGTACATTCGTTGTAGATACTAACCAGATAGGGAACTAGCAAAGATTGCAATTTGGAAATCACGGAAAGAGAGATACCGTCAGGTCCATGCGATGAGGATCCAGTGTTACCACGCTTGATTGCATTCATAACATCACATTCGGAGATGGGCTCAAAAGAAAAAGAAGCAAATAACATTGTCCTATTAGCAAGGATGGAAAATGGATGCTGAGTGGAACATTCACGTGCACCACTTGCCAGCGAGGAAAAATGCCTATTTAGCTCATCGGCTGAGAAAAAATTGAGAAGAGAGGCAGATGAAGAGCGTGTAAGGTTAAGAGAACCGAGCAAACGCCATAATCCACTAGAATCGTAAACTTGGCTGAGCTTATTCTTGAAAAAGTTCTCCCTGGTGCTTTTAACCTCATCCTGTACAAAATTACGAAATGTATGATAATTGGCATACCTACTATTAGAACCAGTTCTCCTAGCAGCTTTGTAAAGTGCATTTTTCCTGCGAATAAGCCCAAGAATGGCGGGCGTTAGCCAGGGAAGTCTCTTTCTGGTAGCAGGTACCGATTTGAGGGGAGCTACTGACTCGAGAGCAACAGAGTAAGACTCTGAGAATTTGTCAACTAAAGAATTGGTGTCCATACTGTCCAGAACCGTGAGAGCAGAGTAATGAGAGGTGAACGCAGTTGTAAATGATGCAGGATCTAAGCTGGAAAGATCACTACGTAACCGAGGAGAAGCTTGAACAGGAGGAGATAACGAATAAACAAAAGTAATCAAGTCATGATTGGCGATGAAGGGAGCATTAGAGCTCCGGAAAGAACTAACTTTATTAGTAGAGTCCACTATTGCTACATCGAGCCAAGATTCGTAGTTAGCCAGATGGTAAGAAGCACCTGTGGGAACCAGAAAGAAGGAGCTACTGAAGATGAAGTCCCTGAGGTACTTAGAATTAGAATTTGAGGTATGAAGATTGCAATTTAGATCGCCAGTGATAATTATGTTAGTGTACTTGACAGAATAATACTGAAAATCATTAAGGAAGGCTGATAGCTTAGTAACACTAACATCCGGAGGACGATAAATAATAGGTAGGAGAAGGGGGGGATCACCATTAATATTAAGTTCAAGAAGGAGGCACTCAGGCATGGCCGAATAGGTAGATGGGGAGGAAGACAAAACTCGAATTTTTATGGATTTATGAATATAGCAGGCGACTCCACCGCCCATCACACCTTCCCTGTCATTGCGAATCAAAACATAATCGTCAATTGCTACTAGGGCATCATCAATATTAGAATGAAGCCAGGATTTAGTGACGCAAATGACATGGGAAAAGTGCATGGAAAAATGAGCCCTGACATAGTCAATATGACCAGCTAGGGAGTTAGAATTGAATGTAGAGAAGGAGAGGCCGACAATGTTATCATAAATGTTTGAGCAAACAGAATTTGGTAAAGGTAGAGGTACGATGGGTAGTCATATCAATTTTTGAATGTCTGTAGAATTACGGATATGGATGACATCACTACCTTCGCTCCTTCTAAAAAATATACAACTATTTTTCACTTATACAAAACGGTAGTCTCTAGATTTCGCTGCCACCTTCGTTTCGAGAAGAATTTTGTACAACAAAGAGGGTAGCATTTCGTTTACAAAGATGGCACCAGGACCAGCACTAGGAAAATCATTAGATGATTCGAGCCTACCATGTTTTTTCTTATTGTTAAGGATAAAATCACGAACAGTACTATTTTTGAAGGTAACAATAAGAGTTATTTTCCTAGGGCCATTCTGTGAACGATCCGCTACCGAGGTATCACTGACACTCGCTCCATGCAATGCTTGAGAGCGCTTTTTCAATTCCCTAATGCTAAGGATATCATTTGATAGGGCGGAGACTTCCAGAGAGGTGAAAACTTTTGAAATAATAGCATTAAATTGGTCAGGTGGGCTTGACGGAAGTCCTGACACTATTAGCTCTCTGGAAAACGCACTATTAGCAGAAGCATCAACGGTGCCTAGATTGGAGTTGGGGCAGGGTATTTGTTGGGAGGAAAAGAAGCACGAGGCAGATTGGGAAGAGTTGGGGGAAACCAGGTTGACAATGTTGTCCAATTTAGACTTTAGTAGGTTTAAATCGGTCTCAACCTGAGAGAGTCTAATATCGTGGCTATTAACAGTTTGTGATAGGTTGTTTAGGACCAAGAGCTGCTTTTCAAAGGCAGCATTTGTTTTCGCCTGGTCACTTCTGAAACTCTCAATCATAGCCTCATTTTTAGTTACGCAGGATAAAATTTGATTTAGCTTTAAGTCTATAGAAGAAGAAGAGTCGACTGGAGAAGGAACAGCAAGAGTAGAGTAGGAGATAGATAAAATGGGGATAGCAGAATAGGAAGAGGGGGAAGATGAAAGAGTAGTGGCAGAAGGTAATGTTCTGAAGTTACTCGACAGCGAGCAGGTAACAGCCCGCGAAACAGCAGTAGAGGTGGTAACAGTAGTGGTGGGAATGGAGAGAGTTGCAGAGACCGAAGATAGTAAATACGTCATGGCAGATTCACTCAAGCTGTCAAGCAATGCTGACAGGTTGGTCCTACAGCATGTAGGTGCCGTACACCGGTATGCAAAGAGCTTTGCGCAACTTGGATGAAAAACTAGCTTACAGTCAGTACAAGTCAATCCAGACCCAACCGCTTTAGTACACTTGCCACACTTTACCGACATTTATGCGAAGTTTGATGAAATAGAAGCAGGTACAGAACCTCAGGCTGAGCGACAGATACGGTAAATGATGCGAATGCTGTAGACGTCGAAGAAGGCCGAGTAGGTGCGGAGATAGCCGATGAAGATTAATGATGATTCAGGTAAGGCGACGACGCAGCATTACTAAACCCCGATGAAGCCCGAGTCCACCCGAAGAAAATGGATTTTCAAACTTCGGAAAATGAACAGTTGAGAAATCCGATGGAAGTAGATGTAGTTTTGTCTCAAAAAACAGTAGTAGAAGATGTTTTGTAGGAAGTAGTTATATTCGTTGCAAAGAGTGTAAAAAAGCACACACAGAAACTGGAAACAGAAGCAGGCCCGAAGGCAGAAAGCGGCAGAAAATATCCTAAAACAAGAGAGTGTAAGAAGTACGTGCGGTAATACTCACAGCCATGACAGTAGTCCTGGAGGAGGACAGGGGAGTGGGGAAGAGGGTGAGGGAAATACTGGGAAAGGGAGGGGAAGGGGAAGATTGGATGAGGTAGATAGATATATAGATAGATGTTTATTATGCCCTGGGGAGTCCATGGGGCAAGTGTTGAGAAATATACCATATGAAGTTATTAATAAAAAATATTAGAGTAGAGAGAACAATAAAAGTCGCAGATAATTAATATGATGGTAGAATACATGTAAAATAAGAAAAAGTAAGAAAGTAACAGATATTTAAGATTAGAAAGACGCGTAGAGTAAGAATAACATTAGATGATTTGAGTACATAGATATGAGTATAAGTCAACAGTGAGGTAGAACGCAATATAAAATAGTTATAAGTACCTAGTTAAGCGTTTCATTGTAAGATTGTAATTCATTATTATACAAAAAATCAAAAAGATTACGCCCAAAGGCTGATAACAAGTCAGAGGCACGTATATGAGGGGGGGAGAGAGTCCCAAAAGTAGATTGAGGAAAGTCGGAGGGAATTTCGATAAAAAGTTGTGCGATGAAGAGGAATGACAAACGAAGATTGTTTATCAATCAGACGCTGGGATTGACGTAGGCTAGGCAGCGGCGTAATAAATAATTCTCGGAGATAGCTTGGACAGTCTGAGAGGAGTAATTGATAGATGTAAGAACCCTGAAAAAATAGGCGACGATTAGATACTGAGAGCCAGTGTAGAGTGCATAGACGATAGGGGGTAATGTGCTCATCTCGTTTTAAGTCAAAAATAAATCTAACGCAAGAATTGACAAGTCTCTGCAGTTTAAGGTTTAGGTCTTGGAAGACATCATTGTAGACAAGGCAACAATAATCGATATGAGGGAGGACCAAAGATTGCACCAGCTTGGTTCTAAGTTCCCGAGAGAGGCAATTTTTGCGAAGCTTCAGTTTAGATAGTGTTGCATAGACTCTATTAGAGACGAGGGAGATATGCTTGACTCAGGACAAGTCCTGGGAGAGCATAACATCTAGGCAGCGGATATTTTGCATCCAGGGTAGATCAGTACCCTCAACATTAATGGTATGAAGGGGTGAAACCAGATTAGAATTTAAGGCAGATACGTAGGCTGTGCTGCCGCAGAGGATCGCCTTAGTCTTATTTAGGTTTAGTTGTAGTCCGTTCGATCGAGCCCAATCACAAACAGATTTAGCATCTTGAGCAATTCTTGCAAAGCCTGGGGAAAGATTGTGAGGGTTCCAAGAGAGATAAATCTGAAGATCATCAGCGAAGATCATATGATTTGAGTACTTCAGACAGGTTCTGATGTCGTTAATGAATAGTGAGAACAATAGTGGTCCCAGAACGGAACCCTGAGGTATACCAGATGTGACTGGGAGCCAAGAGGAACAGTCTCCCATGGTGTCCTTGACAGCTATATGTCTACCTGTAAGATAGCTGTGAAGCCATCTTAAGACGCTGTCACCAAATCCCAGGCCCGCAAGCTTGGATAGTAAGAGTGAATGGGGAACTCTATCAAACGCTTTTGCGAAGTCGAAAAATATTATGATTGTGATTAGTCTATTATTTTCAGCCTCCCTGATATCATCAGTCAGTCTCAGTAGGGCTGACTGGGTACTATAGCCATTATGGAAACCAGACTGTCTAGGATCTAGGAGATTTTTGAATTAAAGAAAGTTATAGATTTGTTTGTATATAATTCTCTCGAAGATCTTGGACAACTCTGAGAGGTTAGCAATAGGTCTGGTATCGGATGGAGAGAGGGGCTTATTACTCTTGCATAAGGCACTGATGTGGGCTCTTTTCCAGATATCAGGAAAGATTTCATCTGAGAGGGATTGATTAAAGATGGAGACTAGAATCGGAACAAATAAAGATTAGAATTGAGATACAACACGAAGGGTCCATCAGGCCCGTGAAATGATGACCCGGTGTTGCCCTTCTTAATTGCATCTACAACGTCGGTGCAAGAAGTGGGATCAAAAGAGAATGAAGAAGGAGTAGAAGATTATGTAGAGGGCTGTGAGGTACTCTTGAGGATAAGGATATTATTGAGTTGCAGAGTGGAACACTCAGATGAACCAGATGCAACCGAAGTGTAGTGATTATTGAGCTCATCTGCAGTGAAGAAATGTAACGAGGAATTGGGAGATGAGCGGGTTAAGTTGAGAGAGCGTAACAGACGCCAAAGTGACTTATTAGAGTCACGTACATCACACAATCGGTTATTAAAATAGACATCCTTGGCCCTCTTGACCTCAACATGAACATAATTACGAAACATTCGATATATGTTGAATTGTGTGTCTGAACCAAATCTCCTGGCTGTTTTATAGAGAGCGTTTTTTTTTCTTAATAAGAGCAATAGTGGTAGATGTTAGCCAGGGAGGTCTCTTTTTGTGAGCAGTGAATCTCTTGAGTGGTGCTGTTGGGTCAGGAGCGGAAATGTAAGATTCAGTGAAGTTACTGGCCACAGAGTTAATGTCAGAGCTACTAAGAGTATTAACAGCCGAGTGGTGTGCAATGAAGGCGGTGGTGAATAAATCAGGATCAAAATTAGAGAAATCACGACATGAGCGTTGCGAGATGGGGAGAGGAGAAGAAAGCAAGTAGGTGAAAGAGATCATGTCGTGATTTGCAATGAAAGGTGAGTCAGAAGTTCGGTAGGAAGTGACCTTACTCTCACAGTCAACAATTGAGACATCAAGCCAGGATTGATAGTTATGTAGGTGATATGTGGGGCCAGTGGGGATCAAGAATAGGGAGTTACTAAATATGAAATCATTAAGACGCCTTGAGTTTTGATTATCAGCGAGGAGATTACAATTTAAGTCGCCAACTATTATAATATTTGAATAATTTACAGAATGATTTGTAAAGTCCTCAAAGAAGGTAGATAATTTAGCAATTCCAACTTTAGAAGGGCGATAGATGGCAGCTAGTAAGAGTGGTGGATCTTTATTGACACGGATTTCGAGCAGCATGTATTCGGGCATGGCTGAATAGGCAGTGAGGGATGAGGAGAGGGGACGAACTATGACTAATTTGTGTAGGTAGCAAGCGACACCACCCTGATCACGCCCTCCCTGTCATTTCGTAAACGAATAAAGTCATTTATGGCCATGGAAGCACTATTAATGCGAGAATTTAACCAAGTTTCAGTTACACAAATGATGTGGAAAAAGTCCATCGAGAAATGCGCCCTGACATAATCGATGTGACCTAGAAGGGAATTTGAATTGAATACAGAGAAGGTGATGCCAGAGAGATGGTTGCTTTGGGATATTTGGATATGGATGCATGGAGGCATAGGTAGTTAGCTCAAGGATTCTAGTTCATTAGGAGTATTTATATGAATAATATCACTGCCTTCCGACTTTCGAACAAAGATTGAACCATTGCGTACCCATACAAAACGATAACCTCTAGTCTTCGCTACAGCCTTGGTTTCCAGTAGAGTGTTGAATGTTATGGAGGGAAGCATTTCATTAATGTGAATGGCTCCGGAACCAGCACCAGGAAAGATATTGGCGAGTTCAAGTCTGCCATGCTTCTTCTTTTTGCCAATGAGGAAATCCCTCATTGCATTGAATTTGAATGTGACTATGAGGGTGGATTTCTTGGTTCCTGAGCCATTCAAAAAATGATCCGCTGTTGAAGCCTCTGTGCGAATGTCATCGGGTCTAGCCCGAGAGCGCTTCTTGAGTTCCCTAATTGTAAGGATATCAGTCTGCAGCGATGAGAGGGTTGGAGGAGGAGAGGAACAAGAGTAAAGGCGGAGGAGAGGAATGGGAATGATTGCAGGATTGAGGGAGAGAATGAGCAGATGGGAAGTGATGGAGATGAAGGGAGGAAATATGAAGAGAAGGCATATACCGGAAGCGGAGAGCCAGGCGGCAGGGCTCTCTCTTTTTCTTTTCATTCGTTCTTTCTTTCTTTCTCTCTAGACTAGATCGTAAGTAGGATAGCGTGCGGAGTAGTTATTGCGTGGCGAGGCCTAGAGAAGTGAGTGGAAGAGAAGTAGGCGCCTAATTTTAAGACTTGTTTAAGACCTTAGATGTTAAGACATAGCTATAAGACCTTAGTACGTAAGATCGATAATGGATAAGTTAGATATAAGGACAAAATGTACAGCGAAGGGAGGGGAACGGAGTTCTTATAACCCTAAGGGGAACAATAAATACATACATAAAAACAATTTAAATGTTATTTATTTAATTCTTAAAATTAATATACAATCTACAATATGAAATTTTTTGTTACATTTTTTACATTTATATGGATATTATATTTAATTATAATTAATGTAAAAAAAATTTCATACGGTAGATTGTATATTAATTTTAAGGATTAAATAAATAACATTTAAATTCTTTTTATGAAAGTAATGATTATTAAAGATTAATTTAAAATAATATTTTATTACAAAGGATAAGTAAAAAGTAAGTATCAAATTAAAATAAAATAAAATATTATTGTTCATTGTTCATTGTTAATTTATTAATTTATTAATTTCTTCGTTAGCAGTAATAAAATATTATCTTAAATTAATCTTTAATAATCATTATTTTCATAAAAACAATTTAAATGTTATTTATTCAATTCTTAAAATTAATATACAATCTGCCATATGGATTTTTTTTACATTTTTTACATTTATATGGTAGGCCAGGAGAATTACGGGAAAATCTTTCAGATATGGGAAAGTCTTGACGTAACTTAGATAACCATTGAAATCGCTGGCGAATCGTATAAGTATTGCATTTCTCGGGGTGCGCCAGCTTGAAAAGGTGTGCTAATTGCATAAACAACGAAAAACTGAAAAAAAAATGCAAAAATCGCGTTTTTTTCCGGAAACAATCGCGTATATCTCGATAAATATGCATTTTAGAGAAAAAATGTATACTTATAAATTTGTTCGTTATGAAATTTCCTATAAGATAGACTTGGTCCAATATCCATAAATTTGCAATTCTCGCTGCAAAATGCTCGAAAGTGCGAAAAAAGTAGGTCAAAAACAAGGTCATTTTAAATTATTTATTGAACAATGAAAAAATTCTTCAATCACGCTATAAATTTCAAGAAAAGTACTTGGTTCCAATACAAATCGAACGCCGTAAGAGCGGTTACGATCGGGCTGATAGTTTTTGCATAATTCTATTGTTAATTAAGCTACCTTGAAAAAAAGACCTTTTTTAATATTTTGTGCCAGGCTCAAAGTTATGAATCTTTTTTTGCGCCCCCGCTTTCACACCTTCTTGGACCCTTAAACTATCATACGCAATTGTTATCTTAACCATTTTTCAATTTTTAACAACTTTTTGAGCGGTTTTAAAAAGTTGAAAATTTTTGGCTTTTAAATAAATAAGCCTTTGAAGCGGGATTTGCGAGTGTGAAAAAATCGAAAGGTAGGGAAAAATAGTACTCGGAGAGACGCTTCTTTAAAAAAAAAAAATCATCCAATTTGGTCCGTTAGATGTTGAGATATTACGTTCCAAAGTTGGGAAGGGTTTACGGCGTAACGGTTAATGATGTAACAATAAATTTTATACCAATCGATAGGTTTTTCCGAGATCTTTTCCTATGTGCTTTAAAAAATGACATAGGATGTGTGCATCACGCGCAAAAATTAGCATAAACATAATGTAGTGCGCGCTCGGAGGCGCGCTCGGGCCGGAAGTAGGAGGGGTGGGGATAGAGTGCGAAACTTGAAACGGGCGCTTCCAAATCGGCGCGCTCGCTTCAGGGTGACTTATCTCGGCTTCTACTGCACCGATTTTGACCATTTTTTTTTTAAACTGGGGTACAAGAAGGAGAGGAATTCAATATTCGTAGTTGCGTTTATCAATTTTTATAAATAAACAATCTGTATTCGATTTTCATAAACATGCATTTTTAAATGTTGCTAAAAATGAATGCTAATTATGATATCATTATTGGGCACACATTGTACCTTGTAAAATAGTATTAAATTTAAAAATTTATGCGGAATAATGATATAAATTAATTTTATTGTTATTGAATTACTATAATACATTGAATAACAGAAGATAAGGTATAAATAATTGTAAAATATTGACAGTTGCATTACATTTACATAAACTATAGTATTTATTTATTAAAAAATTGATTTATTACGTTAATTTTCGTTTTTTACACGGAATTTCGTCGTTGCTGTCTTCGTTGTCGGAAACGCAATCTTCATCTAACATATTTCTTTCTACATCGAATTGAACATCATTTTCCCTCTCATCGACATCGCTGCTATCTTCTATATCTATATTATCTAATACATTTTTTTCGCAATTTTTACATGTTTGACCGTGGCATCCTGCGCAATAATCGGAACATCGTAATCCGTGTTTGACACAGCTGCAAGATTTTGTGCAGCCTTTAGTACATTTACAACTGATGTCCCGAAGTATATTGACAGGGACTAGTAAGTCAGTTGTATATGTTGGTTGTAATTTATTATCTCTAACACTCCAACCCCAGTGTGTCGGGTCTAACGAATTACCGAGCCATTGTTGCACTTGATAGTATGCCCTGAACGTATGTTGCTTTGCAGCTAATTCAGTTGGCGGAAGCATAGCTAAGTTAAAAGCTTTCTTCGTAGAGCTACTTTTAAAACATAAATATATAAGTTCATTTAATTGTAAATTACAAGATTTCGTACCGCCATACATAGCTGCAATGATTTTTTTGCCAGCGTTTTCAATTTCTTCTGCAGTTGCATTTGTTTTATTAAAAATTAAAGCTTCTTCATTTAAGCTTGTATTTTTTTCTAATAATTTTATAATTTTAGCTTTGCCTTGTTTAAAAAAAGCAGATGTAGTATCACATCCAGTGAACGCGTGAATAAAAGCTACCAGATTTTTTACATTTTCGCCGATAAAAGATGTAGAATTGTAAAGCCTTTCAGCTGTTTTTCCTCTACTTGGTTTTAAAAAGTAAATTTTCTTATCTTCAGCTGCTCGTTGTGAAAAAATAACTAAAACATCTATATCTTCAGCTACAATAATAGCTGGCTTTTCGTCGGTTGCAACATTTATAGCAGTTTCAACAATTACAGTGTCAGCGTCTTCTACAGCTTGTTTAGTGTGAAATCCCGCGGCTTCCAATTTTTCTCGTAAATATAAAATAAATCGATTTTTGTTGCGATCATTCGATAAAAACTTTTCTTGCGATGTTGTTGCGGTCATGGATAAATCAAATTGTATTTCTGCGCATAAATTTCTAGCCTGTCGACGTAATCGTTCTGCACCTTTTGTACTACTTTTTAAATTTTCAAGGTAACCATCAAATATAATAAAGCTATTCGCGGCGAAATATTTAGTTACATAAGTTACATATCGATCAAGAATAACTTCAAAAGTTTCTTTTTGTGGCCACACAACCTTATGCAACAAAAATCCTCCATCAATTACATGACAAGAATTATCTAACGATGGCTCGTCGTACATTGGTTGAAAATGATCGTACAATTTCGATTTCTCGGTTTTACGCATTATACCATTGTCAAACATAGAAAGTGGATAAGGCGCCAATTCATATGCAAAACAATCTTTCAACTCGGTTGTTCCCTCCATTGCTATACTAATTCTTTGAAATATTAATGCAGGGTTGATAATAACATTTTCATTTTTTAATTTAATAGAATGAATAGCTTGAAGAGGCATTACTCGATTTTTTCGTTGGAATTTAAGCGCGTTAAAATTATTTCCGACAATACTATTCATCATTTTTAACCCGATTTCCAGAGCATTGTGACAGTTAATATTTTCATTGCCTTTAACGCCTGAGCTAAGTGAAATAATTGCATCAGAGACTACGAAGGGATCATACGAAGTGAAAAATTGTAACATTAAGTCTAATGCGCGATTGTCTTCTTGAATTCGTGAAGGTCTAGCATCAACGTGTTGCTCTGAAGTAATAAAAGCTACATTACAAAATGATTGCATTGAATTGGAAACATCGATGAGGAACGGCATTGTCAATACCCATTTTGCAAGAACTGAATCAGTTATTCCTCGACCGTGCGTAAGCCCACCGCTGCTTTTCATTGAACGCATCAAAACTTGTTCGATAGACATATCAGACCAAATACCGCTCCAAAATTTATCTGATCTTCTAATAGTGAAATAACCCTTTGTTGTAAAATTTTCATATTCTAGTGGATCCATTTTTTCTTCGAGTTCATACATGTCTTGCAAATACAGTTGACAAGATTTCGCGTACAGATAATGTCCACTGGCATGGAAAAATGGCAACATTTTTCGAATGCTTTCGAGGTGTAAATTCCAATTACCCATTCTTTCAGCCTGAATAAACTGTTTCATAACTGTTACCATGTCATAGTACTGCAGCCATAATTTCGCAGTCGGGCCACGCTGTTTCAATTCTTCAACATGTCTTAAAAATTTATTATAAATATTCAAAAAATTTTTGTCGTCAATGCTCGTTAAAGTACTATTTTCTAAAGTCAATTTATCATGGAGAAGTGAGTTTTCATCATTTGTTAAATCAAAAGAAGATAACATTATTTTTCCTAACGCCAAATGAGCCAAAATATTCCCTCTGACAGATCTTGAATAAGCGTGACCGTTTAAAATTTTGTCAACAGAATTTTCGGCAAAAATTGTACAAAAAAGCTCTTTAAGACCGCTTCCATCCATAATAAATCCAATAGTTCCCATAAACGACATTAAAAGATGAAATCCACCTAATCTAACAATTACTGAAGTTAACTCGTGCTTACAACATTCTATTATTTCTCGAGCTTTGTAATACAATGGTTGATCGAAAGTGACAAAGCAATGCTTTTAGTCTATTTCACTACTTTTTAAGCGAGCCTGATTCAAAACAGTATAAATAGTATCATAATTACTCGGCTGTGCATTGACAAACGGTAAAAAAAGTATTCTGCTTTTTTCATAACTCAAGTGGTTGGTAATAGATTCCATATAGCCGTTCCACCCCAGAAAATCTGTCGAATATTCATGCTTGCCGAAGAGCCATAGAAAATCAGTTTTAGATAATTTTATGTCAAGTGATACAGGGCGTATTTTATGTAAATCTTGAACAATGATATTTTCCATTCCAGAGCGAGTAGGTTTATGAAATATTTCTAAATCAATTTTACTGAATCTTCCAATTTCTAGAGAAGGTGTTCGTAAAGATAATCTATTAATAAACTTATTTGATGTCACTGAAGTATGCGGAGTCACGATTTGAATGCCGCCCATTGCGTGAAAAGTGTTGCGCCCATCAATAGTATTGACATTGTGGTCTGCATTATCAAAAACAAATTGAGTATACGCATTATTTTAAACATTTTGTTGTGGATGAGCTAATAAAGAACTTTCAAAAAGTTGAGTTTCGTCGTAAGAGCAACAAAATCCTAAAGAATTCAAAATTCGTATAAGATCTTTGGATCCATACTTTTTGTTAAGCATGCTGCCTAAAGCAACCTGAATACAAGATATAAAAGATCTTGGACGAGTAGCTGCTATGATACAGTGAGCAATAGAAGTTACTTTAGTTTGATAATTTGAATCGGAAGTTTTGTTCTTGAGGATTATTTCGTTCAATAATACTTTTAAAGTTTCTGGTATATCGGAGTCCGCTTTTTCGAGAAAACAGTCTGGGGCAGGATACTGATTAGTATCATAAAATTTTGAGCGCATATCTTCTAGTATTATTTTTGCAGCTGTTTGAACTACTCTAAGACGCTCTAATTTTTCGTCACGGTTTTTGTTTTTATACCAATTTTCAGTTAAAATTTTACCACACATGTTAGTGAATGATATAATAGGCCCTTCTTTAGAAGAATGTATGACAATCTCATCGCCAAATGTTTTAGTTAATTTTTTTTTCAAATATTGCATATCGGGCCACGTTTCCCCGTCGAAATTGGCAAGTATCGCTTTTAAACTAAATTGACATTCCATTTTATTGGAAAGAATGTACTCACAAACAAATTTGGCAGCTTTAGATGCGTCTGTATCTAGACCTTCAGATGACTCTCTTCTTGTTATAAATAAATTTTTGTTGCACGCGTCATGATATCTTGCGCCGACAGCCGTTAAATCTCTGATACTACTTATTCTGTTAATAACATCGATGCACATTCTGTTGAAAGATTTTTTAAAATTTTCTAAAAAAGTGTCTCTAGTCGCATTTGTATGCACTAATCGAACAATTTTTCGCCTACTTGCAGGGTATTTTTTTTGTTTTTCAATAAAATCATCGGACGCATCTTCTCCGCATATGAAGCACAGACTAGCAAAATTGAAACTTTCCGTAGAACGCGTGTCGTGCAAACTTTCATTCAAATGTCCTAATCTACGTAAATAAGCTGCGATTTTAGTTTCATTAGTATAATTTTTTGCACAATTCTCGTGTATAGTTTGTGATGGGGTTTTACGAACCCCATCCACAGTAGTCACGTACCGTCCTATCTCGTAAGGGCGTCGAACGCGGGAATCGGGGAATCCGAATCCCGGACGACCGGTAAGGCACCGCCGTATCCCCTGGGCAACCAAACCTAACCTAAAGCTGTCACTTCTGCCGCTCCATCTCGTTTCATGAGTCCACCGGAAGATCGATCCGAAATCGACCGTCGAGCAACGGGGGAATCGAGGCTGGAATTCCAACGACCATCTTGTCACGCGGGAACCGGGAGACGATTCGAGTCCCGGCCGTCCCAAGGAAGGAGAAACTCGCCCCACCTTCGCCAGGACCGGGGAAAATCCACCGGCGCTGTCCCGGCTCCACCGAGGAATCGTCCACGTGAGGACCCAGACCGCCCGGGAGATATCACGACCGGGAACAGGAAGCCCGGGAGACGAGGACTTCGAACCTTCCCGCCGAACCCAGCCGGACGCCGGTAGTTCGGAGGGCAGCACCGGACGGATCGACGAGGGATCTAGGCAGCCCGCGATCGACTTCCCCCTCTCGAACGCCGGACGACGGAGCTCATTCTCGTTTTCGACGCCTGGAGAGACGGACGGATCGACAGCGACCACGAAAGCCGCCATATTTCTGTACGCCGGGAGAGACGCGGAGGGAGCCTTAACTCCAACTTTGAGTTAAAAGGAGGTGCGTGAGCGAGGCTTAAGGCTTCTCGCTTATTTCTTTTTGTTTCGTGTCATTTTTTGTTGTTATTACTGTTATTTTCGTTTTCTCGGCACGCGGCCGGGAAAGTTCCGGGGGAGAAAAAGGAAGCGTCCTTTTTCCCCTTTTTCGTCATATTTCCGTTTTTCTTTTTTTGATATTATTCCCCGGTTCCGGACGTCCGCACCGGGAGTGTTGCCCAGGGGAGCTGTCCGGCCTCTCCGGGAGCCCCCAGAATAGATTTAAGTGTGTGAGAGAGAGAGAGAGAACGAGTGAGTGTGTGCGAGAGAGGAACGGGCGAGCCGGTCGCGTCTCGGCCGCCATTTCGCGTACACCGGGTGAACTCCGATCGCCAGATTTTCTCCCGGTGCGAATGTCGATTATTGTCGCGTTAAGAATATCATTATTATTTTCGATTTCTTTTTGATGTTATTTCTTTTTTATGGGATTTGACCGGGAATAAAGATCCGGTGTTGTGATATCATAGTAGATTCCGGGAGTTCTTATTCATTTTCCCGGTCCCCAAATCTTATTTTCCGTAGTTTTTCAGCACCCAGCACGGCCAGGTCGACCCTGGCTGGCGCCCAACGGAAGATTAGAAGTGCACGTGGGGGAGGTTGCCCGACCCTCCCGAATTCCACGTCACAAGTTATAGAATTAAACTTTCTTAATGTTAAATATTTGTTATCCTGTCTTCTCAAACTTGCTTGAATGTAATTCTTCATGCCTTCCTTTGGAATCGTTCGTAAATTTTCATTCAAAATCTCGTCGCAGATAATGCAACTTTTAGCCTCTTGCTCCATTGTTAAAATCTAAATGTTGCAATAAATTCGGTTAAGTAAATATGTGAATGTGTATGTAACGTAACTTAAATTATGTACTTACAGATTTTTAAATTTTCGCTTGAAGAATTTACACTCAATACAATGTTGGATACTTTTCGGCTTCAAAACTCCATACAGAACTCGATGTTGCACTATTGGGCACACTTTGAAAACTTGTACAGATTATCCGACGTGAGTAGATATTAGCGTAGACAGGAGAATAGTAGCAAACAATAAAAAAGTTTAAGCATGAAATTTTTCAATTTAATACTAATGAAGATTGCGTTTCCGACAACGAAGACAGCAACGACGAAATTCCGTGTAAAAAACGAAAATTAACGTAATAAATCAATTTTTTAATAAATAAATACTATAGTTTATGTAAATGTAATGCAACTGTCAATATTTTACAATTATTTATACCTTATCTTCTGTTATTCAATGTATTATAGTAATTCAATAACAATAAAATTAATTTATATCATTATTCCGCATAAATTTTTAAATTTAATACTATTTTACAAGGTACAATGTGTGCCCAATAATGATATCATAATTAGCATTAATTTTTAGCAACATTTAAAAATGCATGTTTATGAAAATCGAATACAGATTGTTTATTTATAAAAATTGATAAACGCAACTACGAAAATTGAATTCCTCTCCTTCTTGTACCCCAGTAAAAAAAAAAATGGTCAAAATCGGTGCAGTAGAAGCCGAGATAAGTCACCCTGAAGCGAGCGCGCCGATTTTGAAGGGCCCGTTTCAAGTTTCGCACTCTATCCCCACCCCTCCTACTTCCGGCCCGAGCGCGCCTCCGAGCGCGCACTACATTATGTTTATGCTAATTTTTGCGCGTGATGCACACATCCTATGTCATTTTTTAAAGCACATAGGAAAAGATCTCGGAAAAACCTATCGATTGGTATAAAATTTATTGTTACATCATTAACCGTTACGCCGCAAACCCTTCCCAACTTTGGAACGTAATATCTCAACATCTAACGGACCAAATTGGATGATTTTTTTTTTTAAAGAAGCGTCTCTCCGAGTACTATTTTTCCCTACCTTTCGATTTTTTCACACTCGCAAATCCCGCTTCACAGGCTTATTTATTTAAAAGCCAAAAATTTTCAACTTTTTAAAACCGCTCAAAAAGTTGTTAAAAATTGAAAAATGGTTAAGATAACAATTGCGTATGATAGTTTAAGGGTCCAAGAAAGTGTGAAAGCGGGGGCGCTAAAAAAGATTCATAACTTTGAGCCTGGCACAAAATATTAAAAAAGGTCTTTTTTTCAAGGTAGCTTAATTAACAATAGAATTATGCAAAAACTATCAGCCCGATCGTAACCGCTCTTACGGCGTTCGATTTGTATTGGAACCAAGTACTTTTCTTGAAATTTATAGCGTGATTGAAGAATTTTTTCATTGTTCAATAAATAATTTAAAATGACCTTGTTTTTGACCTACTTTTTTCGCACTTTCGAGCATTTTGCAGCGAGAATTGCAAATTTATGGATATTGGACCAAGTCTATCTTATAGGAAATTTCATAACGAACAAATTTATAAGTATACATTTTTTCTCTAAAATGCATATTTATCGAGATATACGCGATTGTTTCCGGAAAAAAACGCGATTCTTGCATTTTTTTTCAGTTTTTCGTTGTTTATGCAATTAGCACACCTTTTCAAGCTGGCGCACCCCGAGAAATGCAATACTTATACGATTCGCCAGCGATTTCAATGGTTATCTAAGTTACGTCAAGACTTTCCCATCCTAACCTGTAATCCTCCTGGCCTATGGATATTATATTTAATTATAGACTTCCGTTTCCGGTGTAAAAGTGAGAGGACGCGTGAGAAGCCTCGGTGACGAAAAAACGAAAAAGAAGGGTAAGAAGTAGTGAGAGAAGTGTGATTGTGTAAGAAAAGGGTGAGGAAAGAAGGGAGCGAAGGATTAAGATACAAAATAAGAAAGGAAAGAAGGGGATTTGGAAGATAAAGGAGTTTAAAGCGGGGTGAGAAAAAGTGAGTTTAGGCGGAGCGGAAGAACGTGAAGTTAAAAGAGCGAAGCGTAAAAGATAGATAGAATAATTTATTATGCCCTGAAAAATCATGGGGCAAACAGAGAAGAAAGTACAGTTTCAATATGTTTGACAATAGTGATGATACAAATCATAAATATAAGAAAAAAGCTTGAGATGCAAGAAGTAAAGATACAAAGTAGAGTAAGCATACATAGTTATGGTAAAGAAAACAGCTTAAAAAAAGGCACACAATTTAGAGCATTAAATAATAAGTGTGCAAAAGGCACACAATTTACAGCATTAAATAATAAGTGTGAGAAAAGTTCTAGATGGTAATTGAAGTCTGAACGTATAAATATAAAATATAAATACATAAGAAAGCTGTTTAATTGAGTTTCTAGCTCATTGTTAAGTAAATAATCGAAAAGATTACGTTTGAAGGTCGCCAGCGAATCAGAGGCCCGGATGTATGGGGGAGAGTATCCCAAAAATAGATCGAAGAAAGTCTGAAGGAATTGTGATAAAAGGTGGTGCGGTGTAGAGGAATGAAAAACGATGATTGTTTATCTATCAATCGTTGGAATTGACGTTGCCCAGGTGGTGGTTTAACAAAAAGTTCACGGAGGTAGCTTGGAATACCAGTGAGGAGTAGTTGGAAGATGTAAGAACCCTGGAAATAAAGACGTCGATTTGACACTGAGAGCCAATGCAGATTTCCTAACCGAAAGGAGGTAACATGTTCATCCCGCTTAAGATCGAAGATGAATCTTACACAAGAATATACTAATTTCTGTAATTTGTGGTTGAGATCTTGCGAAACATCATTGAAGACAAGGCAGCAATAATTAATGTGAGGTAGGACTAGGGATTGTACTAGATTGATTCTTAATTCGCGAGTAAGGCAGTTTCTACGAAGTTTTAGTTTGGAGAGAGTTGCATGAACCCTATTGGAAATAAGGAAAATGTGCTTAGTCCAAGATAGATCCTGGGATAGTACTACACCTAGGCAGCAAATGTTGTCAACCCAAGGTGGCTAGGGAAGGCGAAGCTAGGTTAGGATTAAGGGCCGATGTGTAGGCTGTGCTGCCACAGATAACTGTTTTAGTTTTCTCTAGATTAAGCTGGAGTCCATTTGATCGAGCCCAAAGAGCAACAGATTGGACATCTTCAGCAATCCGTGCAAAGCCTCGGGCTAGGTCGTGAGGATTCCAGGAGAGGTAGATCTGAAGATCGTCAGCGAACATCATATGATTAGAATGGTTTAGGCAATTTCTAACATCGTTTATGAATAGCGAGAATAGTAGTGGTCCCAGTACAGAACCTTGAGGAACACCAGATGTGACTGGGAGCCATGAGGAGCATTCGCCCGTAGTGTCCTTGACAGCAGTGCGTCTACCAGAAAGATAGCTGTGAAGCCATCTTAAAGCACTTCTTTCAAACCCCATACCAGCAAGCTTAGCTAGCAGGAGAGAATGAGGGACTCTGTCGAACGCTTTGGAGAAATCGAAAAATACAATAATTGTTACCAGTCTTTTATCTTCTGCCTCTCTTATATCATCCGTCAGTCTCAATAAAGCTGACTGGGTACTATAGCCCGCACGAAAACCTGGCTGCCTTGGATCTAAAAGGTTATAGGATGAAAGAAAGCCGGAAATTTGTTTATGAATGATACGTTCAAATATTTTGGATAACTCCGAGAGGTTAGCGATAGGTCTAGTATCATGTGGGGAGATAGGTTTATTATTTTTGCAGATGGCACTGATATGTACTCTTTTCCAAGAATCACGAAAGAGCTCATCAGAGATAGATTGATTAAAGATGGAAGTTAAAAGCGGAACCAGCAGAGATTGAAGTTGGGAGACTAGACGAAGGGAGACACCATCAGGTCCATGAGAAGACGATCCAGTGTGTGATCCAGGCGATCCAACATCAGTATCATGTATGGGATGAAAAGCGAAAGAAGGCAATGAGGTTTCCGCATGAAAAAGAATATTATTCAGCTGTAGAGCGGAACATTCTGGCGAACCACTTGATACTGACGCATAGTAGGTGATAAGCTCAGTTGCAGTAAAGAAGTGAGATGAAGAAATAGGGGATGAACGAGTTGGGTTTAAAGAACGTAATATGCGCCATAATGCCTTTGAGTGCAATTCTCTCAGTCGATTGTTGAAGAAAACCTCCTTAGCCCTCTTAACTTCACTATGAACATAGTTACGAAACGTTCGATAGTTGTTAAATAGAGTCACTGAATTAGATCTCTTTGCCGATTTGTAGAGAGCATTTTTTTGCGAGTGAGTTTAATAATAGCAGGTGTAAGCCATGGAGGTCTCTTCCTGAAATTAGTGGTACTCTTGAAAGGTGCGAGTGAGTCAAGAGAGGAAATAAGGGATTCAGCTGGATTATTGACCACCGAATTCAGATCAGTATTGCTAAGCGTGTTGATAGCCGAGTTGAGTGCAATGAATGCAGTAGTAAATAGCTCATGATCAAAGTATGAGAAATCGCGGCACCGCTTTGGAGAGATTGTAGGAGAAGAAGGTAGAGAGTATGTAAAAGAGATCATATCGTGATTAGCAATAAATGGCGAATCAGAATTACAGTAAGAGGTGACCTTGCTCTCAGAGTCAACTATTGCAACGTCCAACCAGGAGTTATAGTTGTGCAAATGATAGGAAGCTCCAGTGGCGATTAAGAATAAAGAATTACTGAAAATGAAATCTAATAGATGTCTGGAGTTGAGATTGACAGTCAGCAGATTACAATTCAAGTCACCCACTATAATAATATTTGAATAATTAGTAGAGTGAGCTGAAAAATCGTCAATGAAGTCGGATAACTTTGTGGTGCTGACATCAGGAGGAGGATAAATAATTGCTAGTAGGATTGGAGTATTGCCACTAACACGGAGTTCTAGCAATATGTACAGGGTGTATAAAAATGATGTGTCGCCACTTCGGCATATGATTCTCCAGTTCATGTTCGGCGAAGATCACCACCATACATGGTGCCGCAAAATTGACCTTGACCTTTAAATTCAAAGTCAAATTTTTTTATTGCGTCAAAAAATCCTATTTGTCAAGGCGAACAAAAGTCTCAAAGGAACCATGGTTCGGAGATGACTCCTTCTGGCTGAAAAATGTACTTAAATTTGGAAAAAAATCAGAAACAGGAGTTACTACGGAAGATTTGCGAAAAAACCTGAAAATAGGATAGTTTTTGTGATAAAAAAGCCTTCCATCGCTCAGCCGGAAACTTCTATGGAGGGGAGTAAAAAAGAAGTTTCGTTTGAACATTTTTTTCGAATGATGAATATTTTGCAAGATAATCGCGTGGAAAGATTATAATGAGACACCCTGTATACATTATACATTCATAAAAAAAATTTCTTAATTTTTAAAAAATCTGAAAAAAATATAAAAAATCCGCATCCCATTATGAAATTTTCACAAAAGATGTTAAACAAGCAGTACTTTGAAATATAAATTTAAAAAAAAATTAAATAGGCAATCATTAAAAAAAAATAATTGGACATAAAAATAGAAAAATCATTACGAAAAACGCAAGTAAAGATTTTTAAACAATTTTCTTTAAAAACTACGCAAAAATGCAATAAAATGAAAAAAAAATTTCCAATCCGTCTATTTTTCGCAAATTTTTCAAAAAAAAAATATATATATATATATATATATATATATATATATATATATATATATATATATATATATATATATATATATTGTGACGTTCCGGGATAATCATATCCTCCCAAAACGTCCTTTATTTTCCTTTTCCGCCCTTGAAGGCCCTTGGCATCGCGCCAAGCCCTTTCAGGGGATATTCACACTAACATCACAACAAATTTCAACACTTAACACTATTTAAATATGTATTTAAAGATTGAAAATTGGATTTCCGCAAGTTGGAAATGCTACCATTTCCAACAGGTGGAATCCATCACTGTTTACTAAATTACATCATAGAACTTAAAATTATAAATTCTAAGCTCGATGATGGATAATAGGCTTGATTGGCTGTCCTTAGCACAGCAGCGCCAAATTGTCTGAGAGCAATTACGAAATTACAATGCGTGATCCTTATCGATAAAGGATGATCGATAAAGTAGGTCAATTACCTTATCTTCGCGCCAGGAGTTTAAACTGAGGCGAAGATAAGACGCCAGCGCTGTCGCTTAACAGAAAAGCGAACCATTTTAAGCGCAAATTCCGTTAAACACCTAGTGAAAATTTCCGTTAAGGAATTTTCTCGTAGATGATATAAGAAGTTTAAAAATTTGAATTTCAAGAGCCAATGGGACCTCATCGTCCGACCGGGGCAACCAATAGCGGTGTGGATTTCCATAACTGGGAGACGCGCAGCTTGAAATCTCATAGAAAGATTCAAGTTTCTGCCAACGTCTTCCAGGAAGAGCCCCCCCGATGAAGAGCCATCGTGGAGGTAGGCACCAGCTTGGAATCCACGCGCTCCGGTCGGATA